>JAOPJM010001236.1:775897-796820 GCA_027124095.1 Muusoctopus leioderma | reverse complement strand
CAAAAATATACAAGCTAGATCTCATATACTCAAAATGTGTTGGCTTTAAAAGCACATGTAACACTTTATCGAAAAACTATATATATATATACATATACTTATACATATACTTATATATATATACTTATACTTATATATATATATATATATATATATTATATACTTATATATATATATTATATACGAGATAAAAAAACAAGAAAACAACAATGGACAACAGTATATTTAAAAAGTTATTAGCTTTGACGGTTGGAGAAGAATTATAGATATATGTTATACAATTATTCCCTCTCCCTCCAATTATTTACAAACACACACACACACTCGTCTTTATATCTCTCCCCCTCCCTCTCTCTGCAGTGAGAATATAGTCACCATAGAAAGAATAAATAGTTTAGTTTTAAGAGAAAAAGTAAAGTTGAAGAAAATATTTCCCACGATATGGCTTCTAGTTGTTAGTTCTTTCTTTCTGTCTTTCTTCTGTTTTTGTCAGCTTTTAACAACAACTTCCTGGGAGACTGACTGATCTGTCAGCGTTAATCCAACAGCTTCAACCATATAAAGGTCTCTCACCCTACAAAAGTTTTAGGTCACGCGGTGGGATACTTGAACACTATATTGGCTACAACACAAGACACACACATATGTATGTATGTATGTTATGTTATGTTGTTCAGCCTCAGGGCAGCCAATCAAAGGTATTCCAGCATTGACCATCTTGTCTTTTCGTATATATAGAACTACATTGTCAAATGTATTAACCCTTTCCAATACTCATGGGCAGAAGATAGTGACAGCTTTAGAGCTGGTTAGCCCCTGCTCAACTATATGTTTTTCATCTATGATCTGCTAAGACAATGCTTAACTGAGGTCTAATAAGACTGAAACATGCCTCGGGTTGTCACTGTATTTGCCAAATATTAGACTTGCCTCCCCACTGCATGTCCAGTCAATTTTTAATTAATTTGGATTTCTGAGTTTTCTCTTCATTATGGGTAGAATTTAAATGAATTAAAAAAATTATTTTGCCACACTACATTAAATATGTTAGCCCACACTTAACTAGCTGTAACTATATAACTATCATGTGAAACAATGGCTTTTGTTCCCTATATATTTTGGATCACTGCCTGGTAATCCAAGCAACCCTTGTCTATTCAATACATTATACATATATATATTAGTGAGAGAGATACATATATATATATATACTTACATACACATTATATATAAACTAATTTAAATTAACATCTGTTTATAATTACTTTTCAAGATAACAGATTTCAATTAAAAATTTGAATATCAACATCAGTCATAAAAATGGGTGGATTTTCTTTCAATTCCTGAGAATAGTAATTAGTTTATTTGGGTTAATTGCCGATATATCATTTCAATGCACTATTACTTTCTCCTGCCACGTTAATCTATCCATCCATCTCTCTCTATTTGCCATTTACTAACATACTTCCTCTCCCCATACATCTATCAATATCACACTTCTCCCACAATGTACTATTATTCCATTCCATAGACCATTATCTATTAGATACAATGAATGGACAGAGGAAGTTTGTTTCCCCCAAGCCCTACTGACATATACTAACCCCATTACTTATATAACTATTCCTTTACAATAGAGCAGTGGTGCCCATCCCATCATTGATGCTGTACTCTATCCCATAGAAAGTCACATCTCAGTGTCATTATCCTCACCATCACCATGTTGCATATCCAGTTACGGGCGTAGCTATGATGTCGTGTTTGGGGAAGAATATTGTTAGAGTTTATCAATATATGTATGGTGGAATTGAAAATATGCTTTATCCTATGGGTTACTGGAGTACAACTGAAAACTTTGTATGGAAGTCAGCATGGCAGTCACCAGCTCCTTTCTAGCTATAACATCCTCACATCACACAAACACACTTCAAGGAGACATCCCTGTTTATGGAAGCAAAATATCCCGACTGGGTAAAATATTTCACTGCCATTTGGTGTGTAGTGAGTATAATGGTGACAAACGATATCCCATCATTAGCTACAATGTCAAATGTCCTACACACTTGAAAGATTTGGCACAATATGCTAGAAATATATATTGAGGTGGCTGCAATAGATGACAACAGAAAAATGGACAATTCTATTATATACTGTAGGGCAAGATTGTCAAGACATTTATCATACACTGAATGACAAGAAATTTACTAACATTCTAATTCACCCAACAAAAGAAATTTGATTTATGAAAGCATGTTCTGGTCTATTTCATCTGTAGCTATATTACTCATCTAAAAACAAGTACAAAACCGTGTGATTTTGATAAGTATGATAGTGAAATAGAAGATAAGTAACACCGTGAGAATTGCAGTCACTCAATATCACACTAAAAAAAAAAAAAAGGTGACACCATTGTTGAACATACAATGAAGATAATATCAATTTGATTAGGCAATCTTGGACAAATGATCATAAAAAACGCTCTATTATGGATGTGATTCCAAATCTCATATATCTTCTGATTCTAAGAAAGTCGGCCATATGCAAATCAAGGAGACCACTAGTTTCGCAACTTTGTAATATTTCTGCCCACAACAATATGAAAAACAATTGCAATAAGTTACATGGAAAAGTAGTCAGTCAGTGATAATGAATATTTCAGGCTAAGGGTGGTGAACAACTAAAACAACAAATAAAAGCTAATGGAAGAGCCAAAACATTCATTGATTCTGGTGTATCATGTAGTTTAATTGACAAAGTAGCATTTTATAAAATCAAGGAATTAAATCGCAACAATTATTTAATCATAGATATTTATCTAAGACTCATCTCCTGAATATGGTGGCTAAAGCTATGACTAGTGGCTGTTTATCGAGTCATGTGATAGCTTCTTCCCTTGGCTTAATCGAAATAAACTACATTAACATTCTCTGAACAGCAAAAGCTGATTCAATTACTAAACAATTTCTTGAAGGCATTGGTAAGTTAAGACTTTCTTAAAACTATCAATCAACCTGCGAGATAAATACCATTTCATGTAAAGTAACAAATAGAATAACGTTTCTTAAAATTGAACATCATGGAGAAATAAATTTGATGGCACCGTGTCATCATTGGTTGCAGTACGCCACGCTGTGCAAATGCTTAGTATTCATTTCCCCTTATAGCAGTGGCCTAACACGAGGAAGAATTCCACAAGAACAAGTCATAAGAAATGGACTAGTATGGCAGTCTAATTTATATTACGGCAGAAACACGAAACTTGCCAACCATTGATAGAGGGAGACTACTCTCCCTCTAAGGGAAACAACTCATGATAGAGGGAGACTACTCTTCATGAATGACAAACATGACCGATGCAGTGTCAGCAAACCGAAGAAATGAATATTACATGACATTGAAGACAAATCACCAATTTATTGTATTGTAAGAATTTTATTGAAGGTCATTATATTTGCGAAACAATTGAACTTTGAAAACCAAAAAGGATTCAGCTGTTAATGGTGGAACAGGCGCAGATTGGTGTGTGCCAAAATAATACCATGGTCATTGCAAGCTTCAATGACGACACCATCATTTGCTGAACCAGCAGGAGAAGCCATATACTCCACACCACTCTGAAAAACAAATTTTTTTTAAAAGTTAACAAAAACATTTCTCAAACAAAAAATCTCTTAAGATCAAGAAACAAAACTTTAGTAAACCTCAGAAATTAAATGTGATCAGGGGAAATACCAAAGGAATTACCATCACACGAACGAGACAAAAGTTTTCATCATGAGTTTACTAAGGTCAGAGAAATGTAAAAATATTTACTACACACCTGATAAGCACGATCTATATTGTCCCTGAAAGGGAAAAATGCATCAGAACTCAATGACACTTTCTTCAATGTCTTTATCCAGTTGAGACGATCTTCCTGAAATTAAGAACAGAAATCATATTCAGTAACAAATATATTTAACTGGAACTTTCACATCTAAATCACGGCATAAAGAATATCCACAAACCTGTGTTAGCTGCGGAGGAGGATGTTCAAACATATCTTCCCATCTTGAAGTCTTCATATCCTACAACATTGGGACAAAGAGGGAGGCTATAAGTAAGTGTACTCGCTGAAATGATTGTTTAAACACAAGATAGCATGAAATAAACCGAAAACCGCAACATACCTGTCCGACAGTGCCAAGGACATAAACATCAATAGCGTTGGACACTTCTGCTCGTTTTACACCTTTTTTGAATTTCATAGCAAGAACATTGGGATGTTGGCGCAACCACCTAAGGTAAAAAAAAAATGTTAGAAACTTTAGTTTAGTCTGAGACAATATATATAGAGTAGGTCCACAACAGGTAAAACAATAAAGTTTAGAACTCAGATACAGCCTCTTCATATCTTCACAATAATATCAGATAAGAAATCATCACAGTTCTTCAAATAAACAATCAACCAAAAAGTTTACTACTTACCAGTTGTTAGCCTTATCTCCAGCCAAGCGGGTACAATGAATACGGGATTGCTGACCGGCACCAATACCGATCACCTGTCCATCCCGAGCATAGCAAACCGAGTTAGATTGGGTATACTTCAGGGCAATGGAAGCCACTAGCAAATCACGGACAGCAGACTCAGGAAGCTGGAACAAAAGCAAACATATTTCATAATTCAAGCAGCAGCAGAATTTATAAACAAATGCAGAGTAGACCCCACAACAGGTAAAACAACAAAGTTTAGAACTCAGATACAGCCTCTTCATATCTTCACAATAATATCAGAGAAGAAATCATCACAGTTCTCCAGAGAAATAAAGTGATGCCATAATGGATTAGGGAAACCTCTCGGCTTGGGGATGGTATCATGATTGGTTAACATGCAGTATAGGGTCATAAACTATTAAAAAAAAAAAAACGGAAGTGACGTCACTACAAGCGTGTAATCAGACCTAAACCTACCGATTCATTTCAGTATTCTCATTGTTTTAAAAACCTTCCGGCGCATTGATGCGTTAGTTTATGACCTTATACTGCATGTTCATGTTAGCCTCATGATTTACTGAACAGACTCCTAATATATTTCAGACCCCCCCCCATTTTCTATAGTCCAACCCGGTGGCAGCATGGGAAAATTGCAGACAGCACAAACCAAACCATATTAAATCATATCTGGGGATAAGTTGCAATATAAGATACCTAAAAAACAATACAAACCTCCTTGCTGTTAGTCACCACGTTGCTGAAGAGATCCTTTGTAATAGGAGCATCGTTGCGTAGTTGCTGCAACTGCAACCCGAACAATGTTCTGGTTTCCACAGCAGGGGCCTCATAGCTCGGATCAACCTGAAATAGAAAAACAAACCAAAAGTGAATACTACCGTAAAACTCTAAATTAGGGGCACAGATACAGCCGCCAAGATGTTGTTCTAGTAATTTCACGTGGTAGTAACTAAAGTTTATTGTATATCAAGGGGGGGGGGGATCAGATAATCGGTTTTATGATCAGCCAACTGTGGACAGGGAATTGGCGCCAAAAACTGACAACAATACTGTGACACAGCGGTCAGTTGACACGCATGAATATTATCATCATTTCCCCAAAAAGATGCCATTAAAAAACACCTACCTGCAATACACAATAGTTGCCATTCTTTTTCTTCTTTAGAATTGTAAGGGCATCAGCTTCATAGCCAGGAGCTATCACACCGTCTGACACCTTGAAGGAGAAATAAAGATTTATATAGAGGTGACCATTTGTAACCAGGGGAGGTAACTTGATCGTTGTTCCATTCAACGAAAATTGAACACGATCGAAACACTTGTCCATTTCTCGGAGAGAACATAGAAATCTTATCGCCTAGGCCGCAGTCTATTTAATCTACCATAATATATTATTGAAGTATAAAATCCACGCATGGTAAATACAGACCAAGCGTACTAATTCAATTTTTCTTGATCAAATTATCGCTCCCTCTTTTAAGTATCAATATTCATAAAATTACCGGATATACCAACGAGAAATAAAAACTAATTTGATCAACAAAAACCACATAGTAAATACAGCACAGGAAGTAACTAAGAACGACTGGAGTATTAAATTTTATATGGTAATTTATAAATATCGTCACTGGTTGTTAGACGGATAAATCGACAACGGACTTGATCATAAAACATCGGCGACAGAGCCGATGTTCCACAAACGTTTGAAATTTCCCTTCTTTACATTTTCCACAGTATTTATGTTTTATCAACGTCTCTATAATAATACTCTATATTCGGGGTGAACTTAAGGCTGGTGCCATACAAATTTGTTTAGCGAAGAATGTTCACTAATTATTTCATGGACTAGCTGTAAATTACACGAGCCTGCTATAAGTGAATAATATTATCTTCATTTGTTTTTAGTCAAATCAATATATTTAAGCCTACAATGTAATAATGTTAATAGACAACACGTGCGCGAAGGATATTCGATGTTGCTTATCTATATTAAGTTGGTTTCTACTTTCCCCATTCTCAAACATAAGAGGTAATATATATATATATAATTTTAGATATTTCGTTAACAAAATTCAGGGAGGAGAAAGGAAAATTACTTCGTTTGAAATTAAGATATTAACATAGGTCGCTACATATCCTTTCGTAGACAAATTTTGAAGTAGAGAGTTCCACGTGGTATATTAATACAATAAAAGGCAGGAATGAAGAGATACTCACCTAGAGTACCGGAAACTAAAGAGAGAGAAATGGCTGAGCTGAGACTTTATATAGGGGAAAAGAAGGAAGCGACTGTTGCGCATGCGTATCAAACTGCAACAATTATCAAGCGGCAGGTAACTCAGTATTACCTCAATGATAGGCTATAAATAAATATTTTATGGTATATTTATAAAGAACATAACCAGCGGTAAAAAATACCGTATCCAACATGTGTAATATATACAAACATTTGATTTTATAACCAAGGCATGGCTGTATGGTTAAGAAGTCCGCTTCATAACCACATGGTTCTAGGATATATCCCACTGTGTGGTACCTTAGCAAGTGTCTTCTGTCGCCTCGGGTTGACCAATGCCTTGTAAGTGAAATTAGTAGACGGAAACTGAGCAGAAGACTGTCATATATATATATATATATATATATATATATATACATATACATATCATTTTACACCCGCTTTCCATCCTGGCATGGGTTGGACGAGTGATTTCAGTCAAGCCAATTCTTAGTTGAAGTCACCACCCCCCTAGACAGATTGTGGGGACAATGTCTCACTTGTGCATTTCAATAGGCTTGGTTTCTATGGCTGGATTCCCTTCCTATCACCAACCATTTTAAGAGTGTACTGGGTGCATTTTATCATGGCACCAACATTAGAGAGGTTGTGTCCACAACATGACTCCTCTCTATCCTATTTTGTCTATGTTCAATTGCCACCCACTTTACAGTGTATTAAGTGCAGAAACAGTGATGGCAAGTTAAAAGTAAGTGTGAGTAGAAGAGAGAGGGTGAAAAAAATGAGTATGATGAGGCAATAATCTCAGCCTGTCTATGATCTCACTACATCTGTTGTGCATCCATAGTTTACACTGTATGGAATTTCTGCCTGCTCCTTTTCTGCATATCAAGCAAAGCCATTTCCCTGATGGCATCAGTCTAGTCTTCTTTCCTACTTATTAAAACTTTAGTCCTTACTGTGTTTACTTTGAGGCCTTTTGATTCTAGGTCTGGAACTTCTCTAAATCTACCAAATCAGCTATAAGAACCAGGTCATCACCATACAGGAATTCCCATGGATAGGTGGTCTTGAACTCCTGTTATGGCCTGGAGGACTATATATATATATATACATTACATGTGTGTATGTGTCTGTCTCCACGAAGCCATCATTGTTGACATCACTTAGGCTACAAGTGCACGTTTACGTCCTGCAGCTGAGCAGTTTGAGAGGTGAAAAATCGGTGAAAAAACTGCCTTACTTTAGAAATAAGAGTTGGCAACAAGGCATCCGGCTGTAGAACATTGCACCAAAAAAAAGATCTTGTCCAACCCATACCAACATGGAGAAGCAGACATAAAAACGATGACTGAATGAATGAAATGATGTATGTATGTATCCCATAACTCTTGGACTGTAGGTTTACCATCAATCTGGTATAATTGAACCATTAGAGGCATCCATATCTACTCCAGTTGCTCATAGTCATGGTATATACCTTTCCATGGTACCTATTAACAGTTAAGTTGACCAACCAAGTTGGATGGAGATAACATTTCAATAACTTCATATGCAGACAAAAAAAAAAAGAACTGTTCACTGTATGGAACTTAACTGTGGTTAAAGGAAGACCTAGAAGAAAAACAATAGATGTTATTCCAGGAATGTGACATACATAAGTCTTTAGAAATGTGTCAGTGCTAATAATAATTGGACAAACTTTAATGATTCACTCACGTGATAGCATGGAAAGAAAGAAAAAAAAAAAATACCTCTCTTGATATGATTTTTGCTGTTGGGACATCACAGAGTTCAGAGAGAGCAATGAAGTCACCAAATGAGGACATACGGTCAGCACCTTCATAGAACATAAACAGACTCATGGTTAAAACCTGGTCGGAGGAATTAAATGTAAAATAAGGGCTGGATTTGATAAAGGTGTGCATCTATTCAACATCAGTTTCTCCTTTCTAGTATGGATGGGAAGATTGGGAAAATTCTCTTCTGCTAAACTGTGAATTTAGAGGAGCAGGTAGGTAAATTGAGACAACAAACATTGGCTGTAGCAAGGTTTGAACTCATATCCATATGATTAGGTGCTCAGCATCTTAACTTCAGACACTGTATATTACATTTTAAATAGAATAAAGGATAAGTTACCTACATAGTTAATATTTTGGCCCCTATAGACCCACTAGGTAATAGGTTCAAATCCAGCTACTCAACTGAATTGAGTGTCACCTAATTTCAGCTTTCTATTCAGATTAAATTACCCTAAGTAGAGGTAACCTACAATAGCTGTAGCTGGGCTTGAATTAATGACAGTATGGTCAGTGGTGCAGTGTTTTAACCTCAGCTACACCCTATAAAATATCTAATTCAACACAGAAACCATGTTAAAATGATCATTATAACTGAACTAAAAGATAAACTGTTGAATACTTTGTAAATTTCTACATAAATTGGTTTCTTCTGTAGAACAACACTACTCCATGGCCAAACATCTGTGTAGCACCATGGAAAATCAATCAGAAAGTTTTGTTTCTCCAGACTTGGAATTTGTTTTATGAATTCATTCATATATAAGTTCACTGGGTGGTCTCACAAACTGAGTTGACAAAGATAGGAGAGATGGTCAGTCTTGAGGGCAGATAAACTGAAAAAAAAAGGCTGGTTGAACAGTAAAATTGTCATGTACTTCTCACTCAGTAAAGTTATCTCCCCTGAAATAATTTATTAAACCTGATGAAAAAATATTAGTCTTGAGGCGAAATAAAATTTATTTAGAGGCTCAAAAAGTTGACATTCTATTATATTCAATAAGAACAAAAAAATCTGATTCAACAAAGTAAAACTATATTTAAAGAAGACAATTAGTTTTTAGTTATATTCAGTTTTACTCAATGAATGGTAGATCAAGTAATATATAAATTAATTAAACCTTTAATTTACACTTAGCTAAGTTAACTTCCCTATATTCATGAAGTACAGGTTTGTCACTTCTTGGTCAGAATGGAGAGAATTAATTGAAAAGTCAAACCAAATTTGAGTAGCAGTCAGAGGTAGAAACCTACGAAGTTATTTTGAATGTAATATGTAGAAAAGGAACATTTCCAATTGTCATTCGAAGCACTAACACAGCAGATATCAAAGATGTATATGTAATCATATACATATGTTTATGTAAAATAACATAAATATATCACAGTGAGGTCTAAGTATCTGGATATACCACAGGAGTGTCATAGATAGCTGAGATTGCTAGTCACAGGTGTTTTGCGATAGGTAGTTTTAATAAAAAAACCTGAAGTGTTGTTTTCGTTATTACAAAGAGGTGTTAGGTGAGGGTGGGAAGTGTGGAATTTTGTTAGTGTCAGAGTGACGAGAGAATTTAAATGAGTTGTAAAGGACAGAGTTCTGTGATTAAGTCACATTAAATTCTATTTGCATCCACTAAAATGTTTTCAATAAATAAATGGCATGATGGGAACTAAGATGAAATTCAACTAAATAAGTTGTACAGTTAAAAAGCTCACTTTGGAACGATGTGGTTTTGGGTTTGCACGGCACCTTGGTAAAGTGTCTTCTATGATTGGAAATCCGAAACCAATGACGTTATTGTTTACAAAAATGTGATATATAATAAATCAATCAATCCTGTTTAACATACTCACCGCGGGCTCTTGCATAAGCAACAGCAAGGGGACTAAGACCCTCCATATCATCTACCATGCATAGTTTAGCCTGTTCTGGACTAAGGGGGGTTGCTACTGCAGCACCTGAAGAGAAAATAAATATGAAGCTTTGTTTAAGAAGAACTGGGAAGTACATTAATTGATGGATGTAGCAATATTTGAACTCGTAACTATTTGGTTGAAGCATTACACCAAGCAAGTTTATTCTTGTCTTAGAGGAAGGCAAATAAAAAATAAAACCACTTTGTTAGTGTTTGGAAGAAATATTTAGCCATAGAAAACATCCGTTCAAATTCAGGTAAATATTTAAGTTTGTAAACCCATCAAACCTAGGTTAGTCTATAAAAGAAGCCATCATTGAGTAAATTGTTAGTAAAGATAAAATCACATAAAAACATCAAAGAACAAACCTGCAGGACTGACATGTTTGAATGAGGTTGCCGCTGCTAAACCAAGAGCATTCTTCAGTTCTTTCACCAATTGCCAAGCATTTAAAGCATCACAGAGATTGATAAATCCAGGGGAACCATTTACAACTGGAACAATCAAATAGAAAATAAAAACATTAATTCTGCATTCCTCATTTTATCTAGATGTGGGGTTGTTGTTTAGCCCTAGGTTAGATATCAAGCAAACCTATGATCAATGACATTCCAGCCATAACTATCCTGTTTGTTTTTTAAACAGTGCATCTAGGATTACATTATCAAATGTGTCCTTCACTTTTTTCAGATAGTATGGTGTGATTTGAGGGAGTTTTGGTTCTTTCTAGCAGGTTGAGTCACCATGTAGAGACTTTGGTTGGCTAATATAGAAGTGAAGGGTAGAGGTAGCAGGTCTTTACATAATATCATCTGTAATAGTATCCTAAACATGGGAAGATTTATTTCATCTGATTAAAATTAGAGAATCCTATAATCCTGAACACTAATTCAGGGTGTTGTAATGGTGGTGACCTCATCATATTGTTTTAGAGCTAAGAGTGAAACGTTTCACAAGACTATGAATGACTGAAAGAAGTTTTGGGATGGAAAGAAGGAAAGAAGAAGATTACCTTTCAAAGGTAATTCTGATAAGTTGGTAAAAAGCTGTGCAGGTTTCTGATGAGGGTTCATACCATAGCGCAGAGGTAAGTGAGAGACATTCTGGCTAAACTGCTTACGAAAGTAATCAGAAATAGCAGCATCATAATCTGCAGTGTGGTTGAAAGCCTGGAAATAGAGAAGAAACATAGGATTTGGGAACAAATTTGAATTAAAAGTTAGCACTGGTGGGGTGGTTTTTGAAAATTTCACATATTGAAGTAATTGTTCTTACAGCAGGGTACATTGCAAAAGACTTGAAACTTAAATGTGTGGTCTGTAATAGCACCTCATCAATTGTAATACTATCATCATTAATGTTTATTTTATATATGTTTTACATACATAAGTTTCCAATGGATCAATCACTGGTTCACCAGATTAATTAATTAATTGCCAAATGTTGAAGTAGACATAATATCAGGCTTTTGGTTTATGTGCCTTTCTGTGTTTTGGGGTTAGACAAACCTACTTGTTATACCATCAACATTTTACGTCTGCTTTCCACGTTGGCATGGGTTGGACAGGTGATTTCGGTCCGCGTCAATTCCTATTGGGGGACCGCGTTTTTAAATGTGAAATGATAAAAATTATGGAGATGATAATGATGATAGAACACGAATTACAGAAGTAAGAACTGAATCTTTGGTAGACTTTATTTTTATAGGTTTTTACTTCTTCAATCACACAATAAAGGGAGAGCTAAGAAAATCTTTAGCTGCAAATGAATTGGTCTTCACTTTTGAAATCCAGTTTTTTTATTATAACCGAAAGCAAATACCAAAGAGTGACTTTCCAGGTGGAGCCACTTTACCCACATTGTTAATTCTACTAAGAAAGGTGTAAACATCAGTTTTCTAGGAAACTGATATTTTATACCAGTTTAAGAAATTATTAGTTTTACAAAATGAACTGAAGCTATGTAAACAAATGTTTTTATTTAAATAAATGACAACAATAAAGAATGAGTCACCTTGACTGCAAGTCTCTTTCTGGTTTCTAGGGTTGAATCTTTACTTGAGGAATTCTTCATTTCTTCAATTACTCTGAGGGGAAAAAAATGTGGGATGGAAACCACTGTATTAAACATTAAATCTCTCTCCAATGAAGAGTTCCGTCTTTACAGCAAAATAATTTATTCCACTTTGTGAACATTTTCTACTATTTGACACCAATGTACACCATCACTAGTTTCCTTGGATTCTACTGATTCCCTAAAGCATTATTCTTGTATTCTATGAGACACAAAGGGACACAACATAAACACCTTTTTTAGGACCAGTGTAAACATAAGCAGACGCACATATGGTGAGCTTCTGCAGTTTCTATCTACGAAAGTTTACTCACAAGGTATTAGTCAACCTGAGGATATAATAGAAAATACTTGCTCAAGGTGCCATGTAATAGGATTGAACCTGGAATCATGTGGTTGCAAAGCAAACATCCTAACCACACAGCCATGCCTACATTTACTTACACTAAAACACTTAATGGTTCTTTACTGTTTGCTTGAGAAGCACTCCCTTAGACCAGACCAGCACTATGTAGACCAGATCATCATGTAACTATGTAGAATCCCTAAATAAAATGTTTATTTTGATATTTTAGTAATTTTTTAAACTTTACCCATTATAGTCGTCAGGGTCACAAACGACAGTGACACGTGCAAAGTTCTTTGCAGCAGCACGGAGGAGAGTAACGCCACCTGGGGAGAAATAGAGAGAAGTATCGATTAAATAATAACACAATTTTCACACGCGCGCGCGTGCGTGCGTGCGTGCGTGCGTGTGTGTGTGTGTGTGTAGACACTCAGCAGCATTTCAAACAATCTATTAAATGACTACCAATCCTACCATCTACCAACATATTTTGTCCAACACTTTATAAAATATGGTAGAATTGGTAAAGATAATTTCTGTCACTATGCACAAGACCAGTTTTGTAGGTGTGAGAATACAGTTAGTTATTTTACATTGAAGTTTGTAAACAACAGTGTAATTGGTTATAGGTTTTCAACAATAAATCATTGGTTCACTGCATTTCTGATGGTGAGATTGACAAGGGAGTGTCTAACTCGGTGAACTTTTTTGAAGAGCATTAGTTTTTTTGCTGATATACGTTAAAAGATATAAACATACATATGCAATAGGCTTCCACATAGTTTCCGTCTACCAAATTCCACTCACAATATATTGGTCAACCCCAGACTATAGTAGAAGACACTTGCCCAAGGTACTCAAGTTAACATAGTATATTACTAGTTCTTGTTTTATTGACCTTGAAGAGATGAAAGGTAAAGTCGATGGAGAGATTTGAACCCAGAGCAACAAGACATCAATTAGGATTAACATTAGTGTGCCTCGTCAGTATTTGTTTACCAGCTTCAGTGCCAGTTATAATGATAAACTTCCAAACTTTAGTGATATTTTAAAACAGATTCCAGAGTGAAAGTCTTACTTACCTATGTCAATTTGTTCTACTGCCTGTTCAGAGGTGACATCAGCAGAGGCAACAGTCTTCACAAATGGATACAGATTACACACAACAACACTAAGGTGAAAAAAAAAAAAAAAAAAAAGCTGCATAAAATTTGGCACATGACAAAGTTTTAGCAAATGTTTTTGGTGTAGGAAGATAAAACAATTGAGTTAAAGTAATAAACAGACTCAAACATACCGAATCAAACTGTAGTCAAGATCTTCAACTTCCTTCACATCTTCAGGGGTTGGTTTGGCCAAAATTCCTGTATAGACAGAAAGAAAATAAAGGAATAATGAAAAGAACATGTGAAATCTCTTCCTTAACACGAGCCACCAATAGCCATAAGTGGCAGAGACATTGCTAGACATAACTGACAGACATTGCTAGCCTCATCCAACACATGCAACCTATAACTATGACTGACAGACATTGCTAGCCTCATCCAACACATGCAACCTATAACTATGACTGACAGACATTGCTAGCCCCATCCAACACATGCTATCATTAACCATATACACCAAGCAACTTAATAATTATCGTTAAAATCATATTAAAATCTGTTTTTCAAAGGAAGGAATGGGTGGGATAGGTCTGCAATATACTATCTCTTCCTCAAATAAATAACCATATTGTTAACACATTAAAAATATAGTTTGGTTAATGGCTGAACCCCAAATAATAATAAATCATTCAATTGTGGAACAAAAATTTAATAAAATTTAAACTGAATGTTCACACCAGGTGTGATCTATAACTATTTCTTCCAGTACCTCCTACCACAGAGCCTCCCACCAACTTATTTCATAAATGTAGAAGACTTCAACCTTATTTCAGTATATTACTGGTACTTATTTTATTGACCCAAGTAGGATGCAAAGGAAAGTGAATGCCATGAGGATTTGAACTTGGAAATGTGAGGGTTATATACTGGATACTATACCTGCTGTTGTAGCTATCTCTCTGACTTTCAGATACATTACCAACAACTACCTTGATGAATTTGATTCTGTTAATAATTGTTTCTAACATAGCCACAAGGCCAACAACCCCATTACTTGACTGGTACTTTATTTTATCAACCAATAATACCATTAAGTCTAAAGATGGTAAATTTGGTAATAGTCCTAATTATCTTTACTTTAAAATAATTGTCTTCATGACAAGATCACAGACACACACACACACACACAAACAGAATTAGAAGAGCTGTCCACTTACCACCATGTATGGCAGGATGAAGTGTTTTCACACGACCTTTCAACATCTCTGGACATTTTGTAATGTTAGATACTTCCCTGTAAAATATTGAAATTCCTTTAAATCATCCAAATTTTTAACTGATTTACAACAAGGATTTCTTTTACTTAGACATATGACAGTTACTTAGGGGTGGAGGACTAGTGGGGGGGGGGGGTATACTTCTGTATAACTGACTCCAGTAATTTACTTATGAGTCACAACTTATAGGAGGGACTACAGAAGTTTTGTATTTCACTGCCAACACTGCAGAGATATCTGGGCAGACAGCTATCAATGGCACAGTCCATTTAGCTGTCAAATAGGTATCAATGGCAGTCCATTTAGCTGTCAAATAGGTATCAATGGCAGTCCATTTAGCTGTCAAATAGGTATCAATGGCACAGTCCATTTAGCTGTCAAATAGGTATCAATGGCACAGTCCATTTAGCTGTCAAATAGGTATCAATGGACGAGCCAACAAGGGAGCCACTGTATGGTCACTCAACCTGCTAGAAACAGTAGCCAAATCTACCTCAAATGACATCCACCATCTTAAGGAAAGGACATATTGGATAATGTAGTCCTAGACACAATGTCTGATATAAAAGATGGGATGGTCATGATTGGAATGCTTTTGATCCTAGGTCTGCTCTATAAGGGTTGACCAGGAACTGAACAACAACAACAACAACTTAACACACAATTCACTAACTATACTTACTCAATAGGTATTCCAGCATTTTTGATAGTTTGTGCTGTACCTCCAGAACCAACAAGTTGCAGACCGAGTTCACTTAAGCTCTTTGCAAACTCAACAATCCCACTTTTGTTGGAGACACTCAATAGTACTGAAAGAAAACATTTAAAAAAGTTTAGTACAAAAAAATTATTTTTTTTGGCAAGGGACCATCAACTTATTGGGAAGGCACAGATATATGGACCCTCTTTCTTACTGAAGGCACAGATAAATGGACCCACTATCCTACTGAAACAGTTTATCAAACTGAAAGGGGGGGGGCAAACCAATTACTGTACAGAATCTTATATAATGTATAGAGTTATAGTTATTATGACTAGGGTAGAAACAACAGCTTGTACATCTGTGGGGGGTGGGGGGGGGGGGGGAATATAAATGTGATGGTTTTGGTTGGAATGCCTTTGATCAGAAGTTTGCTCGATCAAAGAAGACCCGAGGCTAACCACAGAGTAAAGCATGAACATCACAATCTCATTTCCCCCCCCCCCACCTCCCTGCAACAGAATCAACAATTTACAGATAGTCTTATCTCGTGATAAATGAATGAAAAGCAACAAACTCATGTCTAGCTGCAAACTTTTGGCGGGATTTACAAAAAGTTGGAGAAACACAAAATCTGCTACATTATGTAAATACGAACATACGAAGACTACGTGGTCGCTCAACTTGCTAGAAATAACAGCCAAATCGCCCTCAAATCACACCCTACAGTTTTAAAAAGAACAACAAAACAAAACAAGGAAGGGTACATAGAATGTAGTCCTAGATATATAAAAAGACAGGATGTTCACGACTGGAACGCTTTTGAACAGGTCTGCTCAATCAGAGCCGATTGGAGCTAAACAGTAACATTACAGACGCCAGACCCCAATTCCATACGATAAAAAGTTATATTGTTATCTCCTTTCGCTGTAAATATGTCAACTTATAAGCAAGCTATAGAAGAACTAAAATATTCTCACGCCGGGGGTTCACTTTATCTTTCTTGAGAAGTGGGTTGATAAAAATCAGTACCAGATAGTACCGAGATCGATGTAATATAAGACGATGTGTGGTATTGTGGCCAGAGATAAATGCAGCACAGTGGAGTCGGTGACCACCACCACAGATTGACATAATAGAATGTTTTAATCTATGGAAGAGCGAAACAACAGTTGATACCAGATATAATTAGAGATTTACTTTAAAATGATTCATTACATTGTGTTCAATTATTTGTCAAACAAATGGGAAGAACATTTTCCCCAAAGATTATTTGGAGAAGTTGGTATGTCGTGGGGAAAAGAAAAATCTCATTGTTCGTCTGAGAGGGAAATATTTCTCTACAACTGACTTAAAGACAAGCATTTAACGAGGATTCACGAGGGGGGACCCTTTTAAAACCATATTTTGGTTATCACAGAAAATATGATATACTGCCAGCGACCCATTGAGTTAGAAGGAACACCGACCTCAATAGTGCGATAAAGAGGTTTTAACAACAGGAAAGCACGTGTAATTTATGTTAAGGTGCTGCCGATAAATTCAGGTCATAACACATACAAAAGTATTTAAGTAAACTATTATAACAATGGAGACATTTGAAAGAGATATACAGTAAATATATGTATAAAGAGAGGTGTGGAGTAGGTTTTTACCTCGTTCACATTTTGTCGCGGTAAACTGTAAAGTTGCCATTTTAAACAAAGTTTTCCAACACGTACAATGGGCAAGGGAGATCACTCTTATATATTTTATTCGTAATTGTTCCCTGTATTACATATTTATGTTTAACAAACTGTATATGCAAATACTGTATATGCAAATACTGTGTGTATGTACATTCAAAGTTGTGTATATACAAAGTGTGTATACAAATACTAAGTGTGTGTGTGTAAATATTAAGGTGAATTGGCAGAGTCGTGCAGTATTCGTTCCGGCTCACTGCGCTCTGTGTTCAAATCCCACCGAGGTCAACATTACCTTTCATCCTTTCGGGGTAGATAAATAAAGTACCAGTCTAGAGTGGTGTACTGGTAGAATCGCCTGAGGTATTAGTACCGGCTCTTTGTGTTCTGAGTTCCAATCCTGCTGTGGCCTAATTGGTTGGTAGACTTAATCAGTCGCCCGGTTTAACACCACCACCTGGCCCTTCAGCGGAGTCCACTCTGTTGCAAGTATTTGGGCCAGGTCTCCGGTCTGAGGATACCTTCCTTCCTCCCTCCCTCCAGTTTCGGAGGAACGGAAAAAGAGAGGTGGGCCTTGCCCTTTCTCCTGTATTCTCTTTGTGTAAGTTTATTGCATTCACTCACTATGTGGAAAATGTTTTCACCTTTTTTCTACATAAGGGTGATTCAACATTCTCGTTGGCATGATATTTCCAATAGTTTGTTCTAAGTGCCTATTCTTGTGCTGCACAGATTAACACTTTAGTTCCAACCTTTAGATCTGATTGTTGCATCCACTTCCCATATCCCTTGCTTATCGACACCGTTGATCATATCTCTGACAAACTGCCCATACATTGCTTTTCCATTTCAGCATGTCTCTTTCCCCTCTATTGTGATTCTCTTATATTCATGTTTATCAATACAGTCTACACTCTCAATCACACTAGAGACCTTTAAACCAACCAGCAGCGGTTCTGAACTATTGTTCTATTCACTTCTTATACCTTCCTCGCAACTGATCAAACCTCTTCCTTCATTTTTCCTGGGCAGATAAAGCCTATGAATGTCACTTCTAGGGTGGAATGCCTCATGTATTGTCAATAATTTCCACGTCCTTCTGCCTAACTTCTGGAGTTCTTCCTTATTCCATTTGAATATCCCTGTTCCATACTTCATTACTGATGTCTGATGTCGCTCATGTGTTTAATCACTAATATCATGTTTCTTCTATTTAATTTTGTCTTTAACACCAATTTTAATCTTCTCTGGTATTCCTTTCCAAATAGTTCTTTCATTTCACTCTCCTTGATCTTGTTGACTTCTAGTATTCCTAAGTACTTATATATCCATTCTCTTCATTGCCCTTCATTAGTTCACCGCCAGGTAGCACAATCCCAACTGTTGGCTACACCTTCCTCTTTTTATTATAACAATTATAAGTATGCCACACTGCTTTATCCCAAATTCCATTCCTATGTCTTTGCTAAATAAATGAACAGTTTTCACTAAAGAATGTATCTGGTTTTCACTCTTCCCGAGCAGTTTCAGATTGTCCATGAGCAGGAGATGGCTCATTACTTCTTTCCCCATACATACCCAACATCCTGTATTTCGCAATACTATCGGTATCATGAACAATACAAATAATAAGGGTGACATAATTTCACTTTGGAAGATCCTTCTCCTTATTTGAACTTCTCCAAGTACCTCTCCTGACGTTGTCAATTCAGTCTTCCATGTGTGCATACTACTTCTGATGAAACCTGTTATGTTAATGGTTAGTCTAAATAGTTTATATGCATTCCACTATCCAGGAGTGAGGTACCATATCGTACGCTTTTTTTAATAATCTATCATCGCTAAATTGGTAAGTCTCCTCTTACAATTTTTCTGCACTGATTTGTCAATCAGTAATTGATCTTTTATCTCTCCGCTGTTTTTACGACAGTCTTTTTGTTCTTCAGGTGGTATTTGCTCTTCCTCAAGAAAGGAATACATATTCTCTGCGATCATTCCGGTTAGTAATTTCCACATAAGAGGAAGACACGATATTAGACGAAAATTATCGACTGCATTTCCTTATGCCGGGTCTTTTAAGCACATAATGGTTTTCCCTCATGTGTCGGTTCTTTATTATTTAAAATCCTATCTAGCTGTAGGGCAATTCTTCCGTGCAATGTGCTCAATTTCTTTAACCGGTAACCTTGAAAACCGCCAGCCCCACCCCCGTGCTTTCCACTTTGCAATTTTACGGCATTGTTTACTAACCATCATTTTATCAACTTGTATATAATTTTAGGTTGTATGCTAAGGTGGCTCAGTCGGTAGAGCATCAGACTTTTACGAATTGTCGTGTAATGACATCTGAGTATCGCGGGTTCAAGTCCTTCTGCGGGTGACAATATTTTATGGGAGCAGCATGGCCGAATGGTTAAGAAGCTCGCTTCGCAATCACGAGGTCCCGGGTTCGATCCCACAGCCTGGAATCTTGAGCAAATGCCTTTACCATAGCCTCAGGTTGACCCAAGCCTCGTGAGTTAATCTAGGTAGACGGAAACTGTATTACAGGTACAATCGGATGGATTGTACCTGTAATTCAAAGGTCCAGCCTTGTCACACTGTATCACGCTGATTCTGCCCGAGGATTACGTTAAAGGTGCACGTGTCTGTGGAATACTCAGCCACTTACACTTTAATTCAATGAGTTGGCAGTTCTGTTGATTGAACAATGGAAGACTCATCGTTGAAACCGACGGAGAACCCATCATATCATTTTGGGTTGTAGCCACTTTTTCCAGTAATAATTCTTCTAGCCATTCACCTTTCATATTGTGCTCGTTTCTTCTGTCCCCAAATGTCATTCAAAAACCTCTTACGTCCTTCTGCATCAGGAATCACACCGTCATGTCTGATACTTCATTTAACTTCCGGTATAAATGTATCTGGTCCATACTAAATATCCGGTATAAATGTATCTGGTCCATACTAAATATCCGATTTATTTGTTCATACCGTTTAACCTTAGCTGTTTTCACAATCATTCTTTGTTTTAATTCCTCTATAACCATTGTTAGGCCATTTTTCTTTATATTCTTTATATTGTACTTCCTATCTATTTCACTATACTTCCACATAGATTTCAATTGAACTTTCTTTTTTTTTCCAGAAGAACATTAATGTCCTTTTTCAACACATCTATATCTCCCAATATACTTCTTCTGGGGTCGATAAAACTTCCGGTATAAATGTATCTGGTCCATACTAAATATCCGGTATAAATGTATCTGGTCCATACTAAATATCCGATT
>JAOPJM010001236.1:737795-751002 GCA_027124095.1 Muusoctopus leioderma | reverse complement strand
ATTAAAGCAGTACTTTTGTGAACAATTATTTCATTTGATGTTCGTTACATTCAGGAAATAAGTATACGAAAATATTACATTACGGCTCTCCCCATTGGTCAGTTTGAGACTAATATATATATATATGTATATACACACACACACGCATCAAGTGGGCTTGAATGGAAGTGATAGGAAAATTGCTGGGCGAGAGGAACATAGGCCATTAGTGGTGGTAGAAGTAAGGAAGAGGGAGAGAGAGAGAGAGAGGTGAAGAGACAGCATGTCTGTGAGACTGGTTGTATTGTGTGTTGGTTCATGAATCTTTGACAGTCAGCCAAATGACCGTTGCATCTTGGATGCAGTTTATCTGTGTAGTAGTAGTTGTAGTTGTAGTAGCACTTATGTTTTCTTTCCTTTAAAAAAAAACAAATAAAAACCCAACAAAGTCATGGCCTTATGTCTCGGAAAAAAAAAATCAATATTATTATTATTAGGAACAACTATGTCACGTCCCCAAAGACTGGGTTGTTGCATCAGTTTGTGCCAAATTCCTTATCAATTAATTTATTCTCTGTTAATTGTAATTCTCTCCAGGTCTTCTCCTAATTACAGTGGAGGCCTCAATGTGGGTGTTCCATCTAATTGCAAAATTTTAATCCTTTTTTTATTTTTATTATTTAAAGAATTTTTTTTTTTTTTTTTTTTTTTTTTTTTTTTTTTAAATTCTTCCACGGGTTTCAGTTGGTAGACCTTGGCCATGCTTGGGCAGAGTCTTCTCAGTGTAGATGACCCCCCCCCCGTTCTCCAGCATTTATTTCTGTAGACTGGTATTTAATTTTATCAACCTCAGAAGGAAAGATAAAAGGTAATAAATAAACAAATTTTAATATGTTCGTTCCGATATAGAAACGGTAGTAATGGTGGACTGTCTTGTCAGTTTTTTTTTGTCATTTTTCTAACAAATCATTTTTATTGTTTTAATTAAATCATTATTATTATTGTGGCCAATAAAAGAAATCATTATTATTGAATTGGCAGAGTCGTTACCGCGTTGGATAGAATGCCTTGCAATATCCGTTCTGGCTCATTGCACTCTGGGTTCAAATCCTGCCGAGGTCAACTTTGCCTTTCATTCTTCCGGGGTCGATAAAATAAAGTACCAGTCAAATACTGAGGTTGTTGGCCTTGTGCCTATGTTAGAAACAATTATTAACTATGACAATAAATCTATGTGTCAATTTAATTATAAATTAATTAACAATAACATAACAGCAAAAAAAAGATGAGCAACATGGTTTCATTATAAAAGAATTGTGTTAGATGTTGATTATACACTGAAACCAAAATTTCCCCAAGTGTCTCAATCTTGCATACTTAGATGGGCAGAAATAAATATTTACCACATTTAGGTATTTCAAATTAATCTCAGCAGCTAATCTCATTTACATCATTGAGTTTAAAGCAATCAATTCCTAATGCTTCAATACTTATTATGTCCTCTGGTATATACTGACCACATTCAAAGCAGAATTGCAAATGTAAAAAAGGTTAAGTTTTTTGCTTGAAATCTCCAAGAGTTGATTGACCTGGCAAACAAAGATTTGTAGCGAATATATATTGTGACATACACGAACACACAAACACGTGAATATATATTGTGACATACACATACACACATAGACAAGTACATTTTGATGTACACACACAAGCATGTAATTATAATTTGTGACACACATATATACGCAAGTTTGTTTTGTAGCAACCATAGTTAGTTACGTTTTAACTGCAGTGCACATACACGTGTGCACGCACAAACAGTTATATACACACACTCACGAACACACACAAACAATTGTATACGTATACATCAAAATAGTTGTACGCACACACATATACAAATGTATACATACACACACTTATTAGGTGTCGTGTGCAAAAGTTGAAAACAGTTACATAATTTTTCGAGTGGTCAGTTTTAACCAATCGAAGGACACCTTTCTGTGACTTGGGTAATGTTACCTCTTATAAAATAAGCAAACTTTTCACTAAAAAGGCAGTTCGAGATTTTTACTCAGAACTCCACGCCATGCAGAACTCAAAATGAACTCATCGTTGACCCGTGTCACACATTGTATTAACTCTGCTAGAACTGCAGTTCAGACCCAGTGTCTGATTCTATTGACAATAAGTCATTTTCCTTTTTTGACTAAATATTAAGGTTACCTTTTTGATGTTTAAATAATTGTATTTATTTTTGTGGTAATTGTTTACGAACAATATTTGAAATGAAAATCTTAACTCTTTTTTCCTTCGAGTTATATTTTTGCAATCTCTCTTCTTAAACAATTATTCTTTAATAATTATATTTTTGCAATCTCTCTTCTTGAATAATTGTTCTTTAACAATGTTCAAAATGGTTTATAACTGCTTTTATAAGTTTAGTTACATGTTTTCTTTCTTTTTCTAAACAAGTTCATATTACAAATTTTTCTGTTTATATTGTACAATTGGTGCTTTTAAAATTACACACATAATTATCCTGAGTCATACACGAAATTGTAGTATTTCGTGTGATACTATTTTATTATGTGTGAATAATAAATTCTTTTCGTTTTTGAGAAATCCTGTTTGAGCTAAAGATTCTTGTACTTAAAATGCACTTTTCAGTTGAAGTTTTTACAAAAAAATAATCCTTAAAGTTATGAGGGAATCTGATGTTTGGGACATCTGATTTCATTGTTGGAAGAAAATTAGATGTGATCAAATTTGTCACAGACCAATTAGTTACTGATTTAAACAATTGAATTTCAACAATTGATTTAAACAATTGATTACATTTAAAAACAGTGTAGAAGATGGATAGTCTCGACATGATTTATAACAACTGAGTTTTTTTAACTAAAAATATTGCATTCAATTTTCTTCTCACATTGAATCAACAATAGTATATTACTAGTACAGTTGATTGAATCAAATATAGTTTATTATTGGTACTTATTTTCTTAATATTGGTAAAATGAACGGCAAAGTTGGTCTGGATTGAACTTTTAACATCTATGACAAGTGAGAGCATAAAAGCATGATAAAAATACATACAAAAAGGAGAAACAGAATTTTGAGAGAATGGTTGGTTACAAAAGGACACTTGCAGTAGTAACAGAACAATTGAGATCAAGTGCAGTCAACTGGTCTAGTTAAGAAAGCTGAAAATGATCGACCTCAGTTTTTAAAGTAAATGATTTTGAAGCATGCAACTTATTTTTGATTTTTTTAAATAGATAGCAGTGGGATGGCTGGTAATGAAAAGTATCTAAAACTGGATGCCTATGAGTATTTCTGATGCACAGTTGCAGATCCATTAGACTTATATAAGCAAGGGAAACAAACAGGAAATAAAAGGCTGATGACAATGATATAAGAATCACTAAAGATTTGATGAACAACCACTTGAACTTTCAAATTTTTCAAATTTAGGGAAAAGTTAGTATGGGTTCATTAACAGTCAATATATAAGAAAATCTGCCTTACCTCCATCACAATGCCAAAGAGGGGATCTTTAAGGAATTTCACTAGGATTATTGGTAATGTTGGATAATAAACTAAAAAGGATATATTCAATTGATACATATTTCTGTTAGAATTGTACTCAGTGATCATAATTCTACACCACAAAGCTCCGTTAAAGATATTCACAGTAACACTCTGAAAAAAGGCGGAAAAAAAATCCAAAATATATATACAGCCAGCCTCAATTAGTATAAATAATTAATATATATACAGCCAGCCTCAATTAGTATAAATATATATACAGCCAGCCTCAATTAGTATAAATATATATACAGCCAGCCTCAATTAGTATAAATAATTAATCCTATAAAAATCTCGTACTAATTGAATTTGTATTATTTGAATTTATTACAGTGTATAAAATATGATAATTGGTTCCAACCCAATGAAAATGTGCAATAAAAATTTTAAAAAACAGTTGTTGGCACTTATCATTTCCCCTGCATTGAAAGTATTTTCAATGCATTTTCCAGGTCAAAAAAATGAAAGTATTTTCCTAGAAAATGTAATTATTAAAAAGTGAAAGTATTTTCTTAGAAAATTGAATTATTAGTAAATATTCAGCTGAATATATAACATAATTGTAATATAGAAGAATTGTAATATACAAGAATTGTGCACATAGAAGAATTGTGCACATTTTCAATTGAACTTGAGTGCATATAAAACAGGTGCACTATAAAGGTAAAATAGCACTTTGATCCCCCATTTTGTGCTTTACCTGGCATATATTGCCGGAAACGTATCCGGCCTTTATATCCCACCATACCTTCGTCAATTGATAGTCTTTTCCCTGGAAGGTAAAATGACTTGAATGTACTCTGTACAATGTCCAGGAGGGGTCTTATTTTAAATAAGGGATCATAATTTTCTTCCCTATGTACTGGTGTACTGCTGGTGTCTCTTATGTGTAAATATTGACAGAACTTCAGGAAATGCATCTGGCAGCATATGGATCACTGAAGGGTATCCTGGGTAATTTTCCGATGCCCATAATAATATTTATGGCAAAAAATGCACGGATTTCATTCAGGCATGTAGGAGACCACAAATTATCCTTTTTTTGTCTTTGTTTATATTTTGCATAACGGTTTGTCTCTGCAGCTATTGTTTCAAACAGTTCAACAGGGGGGGGGGGGGGAAATAGTCAATTGCCTTTGAATCTTCCGGAAGAGTGTGATTAGGTCCTGTCTCTTCTGAAAAATTCTGAAGAGAAATTTTAAAATTTTTTTTACTCCATTCAGGTACATCGCTCTCATTATTGCTGTCACTGTTGTTATTGTCGGAGTCGTCACTGTCGCTATCTGAAATTGAAATATCCAACTCTAAATCAACCGCGTGTTTTTGTTGGTTGCATTTTTCGTTAGCTTTCTCTGCTTCTTCTTTTGAAAATCCTTCAAATTTGGAGTCACTACTCGTGAATGTGAAGCTGGTATCCATTTTTTTACAAACGTAAACTGTTCAGGAAAATATAAAATTTACGACATGGAAAAAAATATCCCAAAATTTGGAGAACAAAAATTTCACATTTAAAAATGCCGGATGATGTCAAACAAGTGTTTACCTAGTGAAGTCACATGTGATCACTAACATAGTGACGAGATTTGTGTTGATATTTTCATTTAAATAACAATAGGTTATTTCGGGCGGTTTTGGACAGTTTGGAAAATGTTTGGGCAGTTTGGTAACGAAAGGGTTAAAGTGTTTTACAGCACTTGCCTCTTCCTTTAACTCGTGTTTCAATTCTCTCCCTCCCCTTCCCTCCATGACAGACAGACCAACCAAATACCAACACACATCATAGGGTGGAGAGGTCTATCATAGCCAATGTTGTCTCTGTTTAATCGCCAAAACACTTTACAGAGTGTACTGGGTGCATTTTATGCACCAGCACTAGGGAGGTCTCCTTGCAAGCTAAGGAGACCTCTACTCTACATAGGTCATGTTTGCTCTCAATGAATGAAGACTGAGTGTGAATAGAAGATAAATTATGTATGAGAGGTTTGTAGAGGAGGGGAAGAGAATGGGTATGGGTATGGGTGAGATGAAGAAAGAAGCTGAGATTGCACAATAATGGGAGGAGTGAAGGAATAAGAGTATGGGAGCGATGGGGGAGGCAGTGATTATGGAAGTTCCAGAGGGGCGTGAGAATATATGTATGAGTGTGTTGGGAGGCAGTGATTATAGAAGTACCGGGAGTATGTATGAGTGAGCGAGGAGGGGGAATGTGCATGATAATGTGAACTATAAATTGGGTAGGAGGGTAGATAGAGGATTGTAGTTGTAGCAAAGGTATAGATATAGCAGACTTCTGCTACCATATATATATGTTGACAGCCGTGTAGTCTCCAAAGCAATTAAAGATATGAAGACAGGGAAGGCTGCTGGTCCATCAAGTATAGTCGCAGAGATGCTTAAAACATCTGGCAAGGTAGGACATACACTAGTCACATGCATAGTTAATCAGGTAATACAAGAAGGTGTCATACCCAATGACTGGCATAGCAGTATTATTGTTAACTGTTTCAAGGGCAAAGGTGATGCACTAGAAAGAGGAAACTACAGAGGCATCAAATTTCTGGACCAGGTTATGAAGGTCACAGAAAGAGTTATTGCAGATTTGATTAGGAGCAAGATTAGCATAGACGGATGCAGTTTGGCTTCGTGCCAGGAAGAGGTATTACCAATGACATCTTCATAGCTAAGTACTTTTCCTGCAGTGGTCTCACTAAGAGTAAGCCATTATACTTAGCTTTTGTTGACCTAGAGAAGGCCTTTGACGGTCCCACGTACTGTGATCTGGTGGGCACTAAGGAAGCTAGGGGTAGATGAATGGCTTGTAAAGGATATGTGTATAAGCCCAGTTAACGAGGTGAGAGTTAATAATGAATTCAGCATACAGGTAGGGGTCCATCAGGGCTTAGTTCTCGGCCCCCTCCTGTTTATCATTGTTCTCCAGACCATCACAATGGGGTTTAAGACCGGCTGCGCTTGGGAACTCCTATATGCTGATGACCTAGTACTTATAGCAGAATCTGTAGAAGACCTAGAGAAGAAATTCCAGACGTGGAAGCAAAATCTAGAATTGAAAGGCCTCAAAGTAAACTTAGCAATGACTAATTTGTAAAAAATGATAATTTTGTGTATTGTGAGGAGAGGAAAGTCTGACACCTCAGGCAGGGTTCTATTCCTTTTATTTCACAAATCTCATTTAACTGAAGCAGGCATGGTTGTGTGGTTAAGAAGTTGTTTGCTTCATAACCATGTAGTTCTGGGATCTATCCCACTGCATGGTACCTCGGATAAGTGTCTTCTACTATAGCCTTGGGCTGACCAATGCATTGTGAAATTGGTAGACAAACTGAGCGAAAGCCAGTCATATGAGTGTGTGCATACATTTGTCTCCACAAAGTCATCATTGCTGACATTACTTAGGCTACCAGTGCATGTTAACCTTGTCCAACCCATGCCACCATGGAAAAATGAAGGTAAAAACGGTGGCGATGATGATGACGAGGATGATTCTTGTTTGTTTTATTTTTTCTCCTTGTATGTATGACTACAATATCTAACATGTCAATTTCAATGTTTCCATGTTTTCTTCTTTTGGTTGGTAATGTTTATACTTTATAGGCTTTGTTTTGAGCAATATAGCAAGATAGATAACCAAAAAGGCCAGACACTGATAATATTTGAAGGATCACTATCGAAGTGTTTTGTTCCCCTTTACTGAAGCCACAAGGAAAGTGTGATATCGAAAAAATATCACAAACTATTACCCTGGATATTATCTAACATCTCTATGTTGAGAATTTGATATTAAAATGGAGACCGATTACAAACATCATTCTCGAGTTACTATAGCATTTCCGTTATCCATTATCTGAATTACAAGATTTATTTACCTTTGCTCAGATGCTAGTGTAACCACTCCCAAACTTTCCGTTCACAACTCATGGCTGTAAGTAAACAATGTGTGTTGTATATTTACTAGTGTAGGACCACCCTTAACTCACCAACAAAAGTTTGGAGGGCTTAGCTGCAAGTGTTACCATTTTGCTGCAAAGCTAAATAAGTTTAAAGCATATTTAAATGATATAAACGTCAATATGATTCCACACATAGAAATGTTTAATACTCAATCAGCATGGTATTCATTTTATATATATATATATATATATATATATATATATACATATGAAACTCGGTGAGGGCAATTGAAGGGTATACTCAATTATATCAACCGCAGTACTTGACTGAAACTGACCAATACTTATTTTATCTACTTCTGAAAGATGAGAAAAGCAAAGTTGACCTAGGCACTATTTAGACTTGGATCATAAAGGACATAATCAAATACCACAAGGTATACTGTCTGATGCTCTACTGATTCTGCTATCCACTGCCTTGTATATAGATATAAATTAGGCACAGGCATGGTTGTGTTGTTAAGAAGTTTGCTTCGCAGTCTCATGGTTCCAGGTTTGATCACACTGTGTGGCACCTTGGGCAAGTGTCTTCCATTATAGCCTCGGACTGACAAATGTTTTGTGAGTGAAATTTGGTAGAGAGAAACTATGTGGAAGCCTGTCATGTGTGTGTGTGTGTGTGTGTGTGTGTGTATATATATTAATGTTGGGTTGTATATATATAAGAAGATAAATGACAACAAACATTTACTGATGTGGAGTCTCAATGTTTGTGGTAGAGTCATATTTATTATACATCTTACTGACTAGCTGCCAATGGTGAAACTCGAGTACCAGTCAATTGAGATATATAATATATATATATATACATATATATGTGTGTGGTGTGTGTGTGTATGTGTGTGTGCATGTGTGCTTGTCTCATCATATGTCTTTCATGTTGACATTGCTTAAGTAACCGGTGTTGTTTGTTTATGTCTCACATAAACAATATGTTCGGCAGATGAAGAACAGTGAAATAAGTCCATCCCATATTTAAAAATAAGCGTTGGTGTCAGGAAGAGCATCCAGCTGTAGAATACAGCCTCAAAAAAGAAAAAACTTCTCATCCAGCATGGAAAAGTAGCAGACATAAAAATTATGATGATGAAGCTGAAATTTTGTTTTTTATCAGGTATTTTATAAATATATTCAGAATATCTATCTAACTCTGTATAGCATGCTCTTTGATCTTTTTAATCAAATAATATGCCAGAGGAAAGGACATTTTATTAATTTATAACAGGTTAGTATTCCAGGAATAAATTTCAGTTTCCCCACAGACCAAAGTCTCAATATTTTGGATATATTTGACTAGGTTTTCTTTCGAATTAATAATTTCTTTTCGTGTATTTGTTGTTGCGTGATATTTTGAAGACTTTTTAAATTCTGTGCAACACAAAACTTTTATAATTAGTTTTTGATAAAATCATATCCGATATCTTCTCATAGACGACATGATGCAGGCTCGAGATGAATGGAGTTGTAGCAGTGTTGCAGACCTATCAAACCTATTTTTTTTTATTCACTTAATCAGGAAGAAGAGCAGTACCCATCACCCTTTTTTTTAGTGTCTCTGAGACTGGTGGGAGGGAGGAAGGTATCCTTAGGTTGGAGACCTGGCCCGAATGATTGCAACCGAGTGGACTCCGCTAAAGGCACCCAAAAGGCTAGGTGGTGGTGTTAAACCAGGTGATGGATTAAGTCTACCACCCAACATAGAAAAAAACATCTATTAAAATGATGACAATGATTTTTAAAAAATGAACTGTTAAACAATATTGATATCTATTTATGGAATTAACTGTAGATGAGTTCTAATGTCCAAGTGTCAAGTGTCAACTTTAGGGTTTGTAAATATCATCAGAGGTGCTTGAGTGTGTTGTTGTTGTTGTTGGTCTGCCTTGATCGAGCAAACCTATGATCAAAGGCATTCTAGCCGTGATGATCTAGACTTTTATTCGGACATATTTAGGACTAAATTGCTAATAGCAGTCAATATCCCTCAGATTACACCCTAATGTCTTAAAAAAAGTATAAGGACACATTTGATATTGTAGTCCAAGATATATAAAAAGATGGGGATGGTCATGTGGATGGTCATAACTGGAACATCCTTGATCATAGGTCTACTCCATCAGGGCTGACCTGGGGGTTAAGCTTCTACTACATGAAACAATCTTAGCCAACAAGACAGCCTCTACATGGTCGTTCAACTTGTTAGAAATAGCAGCCAAATCTACCTACCACCTTAAAAATGGAAGGACACATTGGATGATGTCATCTTGGATGCACTGTCTCTGAAAGGAAGACAAAATGGTCATGGCTAGAACACTACTGATCATAGGTCTGCTCTAGTAAGGCTGTCTTGGAGCTGAACAACATGAGGAAGCAATTTTTCTACTTCATTAAAGTAGTCGGTCCCTTAAAATATGTTTCAGCCCAATTGTTGCCTGTAGCTAAGGCAGTGCTGTTTAGAGATCATCATGTCCTAGTATGGAAGATAAGGTTAACTTGGTGAAACGGAAAGAGTTGATGTACAATTTGAACTTTTGCAAGTACGTGTTCGAGGGGAAAATGTGGGCAAAGAGAGAATTCCAGTGAGATACAGCTTTAGAAACTGGGCAAAGTGTTTTGTATGGGGTTTAGGGGTTGAAGCAGGAAACTAAACACAAAAGGAGGAGAATTTGCTGCATTTGGTTGTCAAGACTAGAAGCACCTAGACCTAGAAGTAGGAATCAATGAAATGCCCACAAAGCTATACCTACTCCTAACTATAAGCAATATGCAACATTACTTAGTTTGATGTCTGGAAGATGGGAGTTGAGACTATAGATTTACTCACAATAGAAGTAGAATTAGATACATTTTGTGAGTTTGAATCATCATCATCATCATCACTTTATGTCCACTTTCCATGCTGGCATGGGTTAGACGGGTGATTTCGGTCCAGGTCAGTTCTTACTTGGAGTCACAACTTTCCCAGACGGGGAGCATCTCGCTCGTACGTTTCATTTGACTTGGTTTCTATGGCTGGATGGCCTTCCTATCACCAACCACCTTACAGAGTAAACTCTAAGAGTAGCATTTCAGTTTGGCCAAGTGACTTGAAATAACAATATCTATCTAACTATGTATAGTAAGCTCTCAGGAACCAGTAAAATATCATTTAGCCTATAACTTTTAGATATAAGCTGAAACCACCTCAAAGTTCTTTGCAAAATTGATATTTAGATTTCTTCCAGCTGGATTTATCTAATAGCTGAAAAAAATTTGGTTTCTCAAAAAGTTTGATACATTTAAGGATTAACTGTAGCTGACTAAATAGCTAACATCTGGGTCATGGACCATCCTGAAACTATTCTCAATAATAGAACAAATTACAAGTGTTTCCCAAACGGATTATCAAAAAAAAAAAAATAATCAAAAAATATGGAGACTTATTTCTTTAAAAGAGAAAAGGCAAATTGTGAAAAATTCAATTCAAATATTTTTCTCTTCACTTCTTATTAAATTTTGTAATGTAATGCCAGACTATTTACCATTTGGGTGGCCATCATGATCCAATAATAGCACTTTAGTGAAGCCCACCAACTACGAAGAAGGATGGTTTCGTGAAATCAATGAGAAACAAACAAGTAAACAAGATTATGAAATGAAAAGATTCATGACACAGTGGAAGAAGGAACAAATTAATTATGGACATTTTAAAGAAAAAAAACATTTCTGGGTGTATTCTTGATTATTTAATATATCCATTAGATTCGGAAGTGACCATTTATTCCTATATCAAATATAACAACTTGATTCAACATAGTTCATTTGAAAAAAAATGCCTTTTTCAATTAACTTCCAACAAAACATTCAGTAAAGTGAAATATAATATTCGGTCCCAAGATATTAATTTGGAGATAGACAGCTGTATTTGTGTGTGAGAGAGAGTTTTGTGTGAACGATTAAGTTTAAAATGAAATTAAACTTTAAGATCATATGGTATACAGTCATGAGATTTCATCATTTCTTGCATGAGTAATTGATCAAAGGGAAGACAAGCTTGGAAAATATAATGAATAGTTTTACTAACAGATACCAACTGTTGCTAAAAGTTAGTTAGTTATTTTATTCAGAATAATATAACTAGCTAAATAACGCAGAAGACAACAGAATGGACAAGAAAATTCTGATTTAGTGGCTGTTGTTGCTTAACTGATCGGACAAACCTATAATCTCTTTTTTTTTTTATCAGACATACAGTATCTATGATTACATTATCCAACATTTCTTTGGTAGGATGAGATTGAGGTAGATTTTGCTGCTATATGTAGCAGGTTGAGCAATCATGTGGCGATTCTACATTGAACTTAATCAGTAAATAACATATGTAAATGTTTTAATAGTATATCTAAAGAATTTGTCAGAGTGAAATTATTTGATCAATGTCATATCAATAAATGTATTAAATCTTAGGAAAAATAAATATCTAGTTTGAGTATCTATTTTATAATAAAATAATACATCCAAATCCAGTATCAGTAACCTGGGTAAAGTCTGTGTCAGCACGGTAATTATATATCCAGTTAGACATGAGCAAAAACAAGGCAAAATGAGACAACATCAAAAACAACAAACAAGAGTATAAAGTCAATGCAATTATGCTGTGAAGGAAAGGAAAGGAAGATAAATCGATGTTTCAGACAGTTGTCCTTTGTCAAGATAGAAGGAAGGAGAACAAAAAGAAAACAAAAATGGAAGAAAAAAAACATAATGTTGGAATGGTAGACAGGAAGTGAGTAAAGAAGTTGTTTTTCAGTGGAGAAGAGCAGTGAAGTATGCATGAAGTATGTTTATGTATATATGTGTGTGTGAGCGAATAGGGAGTCAAGTGTGAGCAAAGTTGTGTGCAAACGTGTGGTGGTATGAGTTATGTACATGGTGTAAACAAGGCATCATAGTGTGGGTGTGTGGTTGATGGGCGTTGAAGTATGTGTGAGTAGAGAAGGCGAGTAGTGTTGAGTATGTGTGTAGGTGTGTGTATGCACTAGTGGAGAATAAATGTGTTGTGGTATGAGTAAGCCCTGATGTTACGTGGGTGGTATGAGTAAGGTGTCATAGTATGTGGGTGTGGGTGAATTGTTATCTGCCCCACAAAGCAACAAAGAAAAATCACTAGCTTTTCTTTGGGCATGATTCTTGTGGCTGGCTGCTGTTCCTATAGCCAACCACTTTACAGTGTGGACTAGGTACGTTTTACCATGCCAGTGACAGTAGAGGGATTGTCTGAGGCAGGACTCAAGAATCTCTTCCATCCTGTATAAGTTTTTAATTGGAGTTACAGCCCTACTAGACGGGTTGCCTGCACTGCAGCTTGCAGAGTCCATGCACCCTCCATTCCTTCCTACACACATATATATATATATACACACATTATATATATATATATATATATATATATATATACATAGGCGCAGGCATGGCTGTGTGGTTAAGAAGTTCACTTCACAACCACATGGTTTCGGGTTAAGTCCCACTTTGTGGGACCTTGGGCAAGTACCTTCTACTATAGCCTGGGGTCGACCAATGCCTTGTGAGTGGAATTGGTAGACAGAGTCTGTAGAAGCATGTCGTATATGTGTGTGTGTGTGTGTATATATATATATATATATATATATATATCATCATCATCGTTTTAC
>JAOPJM010001236.1:688877-704780 GCA_027124095.1 Muusoctopus leioderma | reverse complement strand
ATTTTTCGACATTTCAGGGCTATATATATTTTCTCTGTGATTTACACACGTGTACCTAACGCATACGCACACATACAATAATGGTTTCGCCCATTAGCTCCCTTGACAGAAACCCCTCAAGTTTTTCTGATGGTAGAAGAGGGTAATCTGAAATCGTAGGAGGTAATCTGAAAGCGATTTCAGGTTACCCGCGGGGGTAACTTGAAATCGCTTTCAGATTACCCCCCGGTAATGTGAATGCGATTTCAGGCTACCAGGGGGTAGCCTGAAATGAGGGTAATCTGAAATCGCTACACCGGTATACTGTAAGCATAGAAACATTAAGGAAACACAATTATAGAAAAATGTTTGAATGTTGAACGTTCGTGCATGCGAAGCTAGTGTTTAGAATGTTCATGTTTGTGGATACTAGAAATGGCAGCGAAATTAAACAAGTTTGTATGTGCCAGGAAAAAGCAGTGGAAGGCAGCAGGATTAATATATGCTGGAAATAGCAGCTGAATACCGTTGGTTTGATGCGTTCCAGGAATGGCAGTGGAAGGCAGCAGGATTCAGATATGCTAGAAATAGCAGCTGGATGCCGTTGGTCGCAGTTTCAGGGATGCTGACTGTAAGCAGTAGATGCTAGATGCGTTGAAGTTTTCTCTCAGTTACAAGTGTAGAATCTCTATGTGTAGATTAACTCTCTGTTGAAACTTGTATGATTTCTGAAGCTTATAGGATTTTCTGCTGAAGCTTGTAAGATCTCTGTTGACGCTTGTCGGATCTATGTCGAGGCTTGTCTATGCGTGTTTACGTAAATAACGAGACAGCGTTGAGAGAGAGAGAGAGAGAGAGAGAGAGAGAGAGAGAGAGAGAGAGATAGAGAGAGATAGAGGGAGAATGTAGCAAGAGAGAGAGAATCTAAGAGAGAAAAGGGGCGAGTTAGGCATTTTCAGTGGCCAGCTAAGGACGGTGAGAGGTCGCCTAGGCCAGTGCCTATGCTCTCTGTAAAAATGATGATGATGATGATGATGATGATGATGATGATGATGATGACGATGATGACGATGATGATGACGATGATGATGATGATGATGATGATGACGACGACGACGGCCATGCTGGGACACCCACCTTGATTTAATGGTAATCGGCTTGTGAGGCGTGTGGTTAAGAATGTCACTTCGCAGTCACGTGATTCCAGGTTTGTTCCACTCGCGGCACATTAGAAAACTGTCTTCTGTCCCATAGACTCGAGTTGATCCAAGCTTTGTGAGTGAAATTTTGTAGGCGGAAATTTTACGAAAGCCTGTTGGATGGAATGCACTTGTTCTTAGGCGAGTCAATCCATCACCCAGTTTAACACCACCACCTCACCCTTTAGCGAAGTCCATCCTGTTGCAAGCATTCAGACCAGGGCACCGTCTGAATATATCCCATGAGTCATGGTTTCTCCCCCACCAGTTTTGGAGGCCCTGCAAAAACTCATAGGTGCTGCCCTTCCTCCTCCTCCGACTAAGCTATAAAATATGAACTTTATGTACTTTTCCGCTTCCTTTGTTGTTGTCAATTACAGCCTTCTGTTTTGTTTTTTTATGATTTCGTACAAAGTACATCACCCAATTATCCTTTATGCCTATACATTTGTACTGTCAACTAGCAAGGAGTTTTGTGCATGAGGGCTAGTGGGTTTAGGCTTCTAACTCTCTTTTCTAGGTAAGTAATCGGTGTCAACTTTTAAACGCGAATTTTGTGAGAAGTGAGAAGTAAGTAACTTCTCATGCGTTCAGAACAGATTTAGTAAGAGCTGAAATTGTACTGCACATTAGTGATGGCTAAGCTGTTTGCAGATTCAATTCTACTTTTGAGGCTCCAGTAAGATTTTAGATATCTTAATCTCCAGAGCAGAGGAAGTTTAACCTGGGGTATTCTATAGTTGCGGAGAATATGTTTGAGAGGTAAAGTGAAGGAGTAGCTAGTAGAAGAAAAGGAATATTGTATGGTTACTTACGTACGTGTGGTTTGAGTTAATGGGGTCTATTGATAGTAGGGCGGGGAGGAATATGTTGTCCATGAAGAAGTTGGCTAGGCACGTTTAAAAAAAATGTCACACATTTTCTCCGATTTGGAATTGAAATCGATGTCTAACATGGTCAGCACAGGAATTGTGAGAACGGGATATCATTTTTAATATGTGAAGAATAAGGATTTTTTGTTGTTTAGCACCAACTCGGTATTGATTGAGCAGACCTATGATCAAAAGGTCTTCAAGCTGTGGACCATCCCGTCTTTCGGAATTATGTCACTAAGACTATATTATCCAATGTTTTCTTTTTTAAGAGTGTGGTTTGAAGGTGATTTGGCTGTTAGTTCTAGCAGGTCGATCGACCATATAGAAACTGTCTCAAGTAATCAAGATATATGTATGTGATTGTAGATTTATAGAGTAAGGAGTTATTATTTGATTTTTTATTAAGTTATTATTTTGTATTAAGTACACGGCCCCACTCTAATCAACATATCATATGCTGGAAAAGCTACCGTTATACGAAAGACTAAATCAATACGAAACGCAATAGAAATACGTTCGCACACATAGGTAGATAGCGAAATCTTTTCTTTCAGATACTATAATAGTTAGGAGTGTAAAATAAATTCAAATATTGACCACATATTTATAGAAAAATAATAAATATAGTGGTAATCCGGGTTAAGCCTGCGTCAGTGCGGTAATTGATATCTATGTGTGTTGCTTTAACAAATAGTGTCTTCCAATGAATATACTCAAGTGGCTGACATGAAACTCGTCTCACCATTTTGAAATGTTCGCATCAGTTTCCGACTAGAGTAATTAGTCAAAATGGGGTGAATCTTTCTGTAGCTGGCGAATCTATTAAGATTGAAACATTTGAATTATTTCTAGGTGTGGCACAGAAGATAAATAGCGCATAATCTCTTGTATTGCTATGGTTGCAGGGAGCTCTTGGTTTCTTATGATTGAAGTGTGCTTAACACAAATGTAAGGTGCTCTTTTGGTTTCAAAATACACTGCGATGAGATCTAAATGTTTAAAAGATATATTTTCACTCCAGCAGATAATCGGATATAGCAACATCTATTAATTAATGAACATATATAATACTTGTTCTAATTTTGAACAACTATTCTAAGAAAATTCCGATTTTAATTCAAGAAATTTTGTCCATATTCCCATTTACCTACATAACTTGAGGCTCTACTTCCAAAAATATGAAATTTCCCCTGATATCTCGCATTGCTTCTACCCAGAGAATTAGATATCGTAAATGTAGAACATCCCATGAATTCTCAGTCTTAAATTCCATTAAAGAGTTTAAAATTCAAGAAGAGAAAGGGAGACAGAGAGTCGAAAACATATTCAAAACTTATTTGAATCTTTTATAGTCATTGAATATAGTATCTATATATTTATTATGTATTGCATTTTGTGTGTCTCTGGTATTTCCCTTTATCTATGGGAACGTATAAATTGCCATTATATGAATTTGCGCGTGATACATTTTAACACTGTAGTAATGCATCCAATGTAGTTTTTGCAGTTTCTAATATATTACTTATAATAAAAGTATACATGAATACACAATGATTATATGAAAGATATTTCCAAACCTGACTAACCAGTGGTACTCTTGAAATTCAAGAAGGAAAAGAAAGAGAGAAATAAAGATAGATATCAGTGAGAGAGGGGGAGAGAGAGAGAAAATACCAGTTTGTACGAATAGTTCATGAGAGTTTTTCAGGTTGTGTGTGAGATTGGAATTACAATATATTATGTTTATTAATACGGCGATGGATGCAGAATCGGTAGAGCAGTGGACAAAATACCTTGCGATATTTAGGTCCATCCCTATATTCTGGATTCAAATCCCGCAGGGATCGATTTTGTTTTCGATAACTCAAGAAACATCATAGATGACTATTCAGATTTTCTCGATATCCTCAATCGCTTTTAACAAAGGCACAATTATTTTTTATGTGGAAAAGGTATAGACAATTGAATCAATTTCAGTATATTACTGGTGCTTAGATGAAAGGCGAAGTCAACTCCAGTAGGATTTGATTTCAGAATGGAAATAGATAGTGGCTTATTGTAATATAAACACGATGAGCTATTTTGTAAGAGATAAGATTTCGCTGACTCTGTTTCAATTCCCGATTGAAATAACATTATGCTACATACATTGCTAATATCTTTGAGACGAGTATGTACGTAACATCATCAATTTTTTAAATCCTATATATATATCCAGTAGGCAACATTGATGTAAGTTTTCAGGCTCCCAGGAAGAAATAGTTTACAGTGTACAATTGAGAAACTTCTGTCACAACAACTAATAAATGGAGTTTGACTGAATAGTTTGGATACCGGCTAACCCTGTGCATTTTATATTATCTATCAAGCAATCTTTTCTACTGATACTTCCATTAGAAAAGACACCAAAACCATTAGGATATATTATGTTCTCATGAAGTTGTATTGCACCCATGTACGCATTCTTGGCAATTTGAAATATGACGACTCGTTCAGGTTTATATTAGATAAAATATTTAACTTTCTAAATTAATATCAGTAGTTGCAATAGATAATTCAATATATGCATTATATAACTAGAAATATAACATTATCTCTATCTACTTTATCATTGCCATAACCATAATCCAAATTAAAATATCCGGTGAGAATTGATAGTTATGTCTTACTTTGGGAAATTCATTTTTCTCGTTACAACAACGTTTGTCAAAATGGTCGTCGCGAAAGTTTCATAAAATAAATAAATGTACTTGTCTTTTAATTCTAGCTGTGAAGGTGAATAGAGAATCTACAATGAATTTCAATTTGCCAACTTATAATTACATTTATTATAGTTTTTCTTCATCACTCTGTGCTTAGTATGTGTACACAATTCCATTTTTATTACATATTTAGCGAAACATATAACCACCCCCACGATGAGAAAAATCTCACTTCTTGCACACAAAATCCATCAATTTTCTTACACTCTACGACTATAACATGCAGGTTAACATTAGTTAATAATGTTCTTTCTGGGGGCGGTGGATTGGCAGAATCGATAGAGCAGCGGACAACATGCCATGCAGTATTAGCTGCGTACCATCTAACCTTCCAATGACGATAAATGAAGTACCAGTTAAGGAATGGTGTTGACCTGTTCCCTCCCCTCAAATTTCTAGCCTTGTGCCTATGTAAGAATTCAACATTGATATTCTTTCTGCTGTAGGTAATTTTAGAATTAGGTTTATTATGTATGTTGTTTTAGTTAGGATGTATGCAGTTCGATATTTTCTTTGGCACAAGTCATCGTTATGGAGAGGCTTAGTATTTTTTTTTATCGTAGCAACGTAATTTTAATGGATGTTTGTTTTAATTAACTTTCTAAATTAATATCAGTAGTTGCAATAGATAATCAGTATATGCATTATATAACTAGAAATATAACATTATCTCTATCTACTTTATCATTGCCATAACCATAATCCAAATTAAAATATCCGGTGAGAATAGGAGGTTGTATCTATTTTTGAGAGGACGGGAATGTGAGAGAGTGAGGTAAATAGGGAAAGTAAGCGAATGGAAGAAATGGAGGATTAAAACAGAATATGAGAATAGAAAATAATGAAGCAGAGAAAGTAAAAGTAAACTGGGATTTAAATAAAACATTGTTTCTCCATTAGATATTTCGATAACATTTTTAATCATGAATGTTGAGTCAGTGCATATTTCATTAGAAAAAGCAAGCACATACTTTTTTTTTAATTTGAATGTTTTTAATATCGGCCAGTTTGGATTTTATTTTTACTATAATTGTAAGGCATATTTGAAAACATTAACAATAGATTTCTAATCAATTGAATGAAAGTATGTGAAGGTTTGATATGGAGAACTTTTCAACTTAAACAGAAGTGAAAAGAATTATTTAATATAATACGACTAGCTATCTACATATAAAAATTAGCAATGTATATTTATTTGGTGTCACATTAACGAGATAGTGTGAAAGTAGGAGGCTGTCAATCAACAAATAGAGGGTGAATGAGTGACAGTAGGAGAAGTACATTGAAAGTGAGTGGAAGGATGAAGTGGTTATCATATTTCCCAGAGTGGCAAACAGAGAAAGAGTGAGCGAGAGGTCGAACATTAAAATGAGAGTTGGCTGGAGAGGCGCTAGCTTTATGTTGATTTAAGCAGGACGAGAAATAGGAACAACATTTAATATACTAAAAAATCTTTATGGAACTTGCAGTTTTACTATGAATATTGTGATAAAAGTACTTCAGAAATAATGATAATGACATGTTAATCATTCAATGTTTTGTAAATAATATGATATTTTTGTCAATAAAGTATCATTATTTTTTAATAATATTTTATAACTATCATTAAAACGTCCAGTGGACCAGTAAAAAGTTGTTATAATTAAAAAAAGTTGTCATTTTTTGACGGCACAAGTGGCTATGTGCTAAACCGTTGTGACCCATCATTTTCGGTGGGCAACATTAACATTTACGAATTATTGGTAACTAGAGTGTCACCCATCATATGACGAATAATGCTGGGAATATACTTTTCCCACTGGGGGTAATATCAAGTAATGTTACATAAGTACAATAATTATGATTTTACTTTTTCTAAATTTCATGGTGCTTATACAAAATAATGAAATAAATACTAATTTTCAAACTAAAAATATTTATTAAATTAAAACCAAATTAAATAAACCAATCTTCTCATTTGTATATTTACAATAAAAATATATTCTCAATACAAATAATACTGCTTAACTATTAATTACAATAGTACTGTGATACTCTGGTAATAATGTTCTCAGAGACTATATTTGTTTCGGTATGAATCAATTTTATGTAACCGACATACATAGAATTCATAATTGCTTTACCTATGTAGCATTACCTGATATTACCCAGAGTGGCAAAAATTATATTCCCAACATTTCACGCCATATGACGGGTAACACTCTAGTGCTGAAAATAAAGCCCTTTACACAGCGTAATGAAATGATATACTTCTCTAGATTTTGAAAATTTTTGACATAGTAAATATCAGGAGGAAATAGAGAAGTAGCAATAGTAGGGGGCGAAGGTAGAGGAGGTGAATTATTACTTGTAATTGTAGTTGGAGGTGTAGTGACAGTAGTAGACAGTGACAGGAGAGGGAAAGGTGTGGAGGGAAGGAGTGAGAGTAATTCCATATAAGGTTGTGTGACCAAGCAACCAACAATAAGTATTATTGGTATGAGATATTTTCCATGTGGTAGCTGCATGGGTAGTGGAAGGAAAAAATCGTGATACAGTGTGGCCCGAAATAACCCAGATATTCTCTAGTAGCATCGATGCTGCTTCACACCGCTAGAGGGAGTTATATTGTCGGAAGGTACCGAAATCGTTGTGTTCTTCAGTCGACAGCTGATGAAGTGAGTATTCTACAGGGTAAGCTGTATGTAAAATAATAATTTCTAACATAGACACAAGGTCAGAATTTTTTTTTGGAGGAGGTGACAGTCGATTATATAAATCTGAGTACTTTACTAGTACTTTATTTTATTGAACTCGGAAAGATAAAAGGCATAGTCGATCCCGGTGGGATTTGAATTCAGAACGTATGTGAAATAAGTCTTTCAGTAAGAAATGTATCAATGGTTTTACTCATCATTTTGAATGGTTGCTCCATTCTCTAATTATATAAACTGTCGTAATTTTTGACGACACGAGTACACTAGTTTAGTAATAACAATTGGTTATGAAAGGAGCTGTTGAGATTTACTTAACATATTTTCGTGTTTATTGTAATATGACTTGGAGGAAAAGAAAGTAATATAGCAATGTGGAAAATAAAATACTACGACACACCAGTTTAATATTTTATGTACATATTTTATTCGTGATCACCATAGAGATAAAAACAAATAGGAAGTGCTTATGATTTATATTTAAAATAATTAAGAAAAACAGTTTGTTCAGAAAATAGCGGTATCTATTTGGAAAAGGAATTTGGTGTGATTTCCATGTATTGCTGTCAAGATAATTTTCTATGTTCCCTCTGATTATTCTGAAAGAAAGCAATAAAGTATAATATTAACTGTGTTAAACTTTTTTTGATATTAAACATTAATACAAATTTATGTTGCATAACTAATACATCACCTTTTTTCTATAATACGATTCGCATCTAATAAACAGAATAATAACTGGAACGACTATACATACCTTAAATCTACAATTAGTATTGGTTTATCTGTGGGATCTTTTACACATGTTGATTTTCTTTCACTGAGCCCATCCTGAAAACAAAGTCGATTCTGGTCGGATTTGAAATCAGAACGACGAACCTAAAAGTGTTACCCAGCACGGTAACGTTTTTGCCAAATTGCTGCTGTACACTGTATCATTTTCAAATCTTGCAATATATTGATTTCTAAAATAGGCACGGAGCCTCAAATTTGAAGAATGGGTATAGTCGATTATATCGACCTCAGTACTTGACAGATACTTATATCATTGGCTTCGAAAGGACAAGTAAATATTGCAAATATATGAAGAATCACCAACTAATAGATACAGATTTTAAAAATAATATTGTAAAATATACTTTAGAATATTTTTATGGGGTATTTTAATTAAAACTTAACAACGAAATGATTTTGAAATCAAAAATAAATATTCTTACCATCACCTATGGTAGTAGTCATTGAATCATCGAATGCATTAGAAGCAGCTCTTTTGCTGACACTACGTCCGAATCTTAATTGAAAAAGAAAATAATCTTACACATGCACAATTATCGAAGATATAAATACAAAATGCAGTTCATATTACAAAAATATGTTTGCATAATCATTTTACAAGAGAATCTGTTTAATATCGGTTATTAAATTTCGTATAAAATACGATAGGCTGAAAAAAAGAGAAACATTTTAACGTTCATTTGAAAGTATTACTTTCTTTCGATAATTGAAATAAAACTACATGATACAAATTTAATGGCGTTTGAAAGGAACGAAAGGATTTTAGATATATTCTACGGAATTTGACAAATTGTAACGTAGGTATACATCTGAGTTGGTTCGGTGGCAACTGGTCGACAGGATAACTGAACGATAGTATAGCAACAAAGTGTATCTTGGATTGAAACCACCTCCCCACCAAATACCAGATGGTCACAGTTGAAACAACTTTTATGAATGTTTTTTTTTCTCGATCAGAGCTACCATGGAGCAACAACAATTATACCACTCGCCGACTATACCACAACGGCCCAGTTATTTTTGCTGTTAGTTGGTTAAGCTGGTTATACTCTCCTCACCTACCTCCTAGCTGTTCTGTCGCCCAGTTGTCCGCCATCCAGTTGCCTCTGAACCATCTGAGTTACTTAGTGATGTTTTAGCAATTATTTAACATGACTTATCTAGATATGATTAATTTAAATTCAGAATATCAGGGAACTAGATACTATGGTTGATAATATAGTAACTACATATAGTCGAAGATAAAGAGTGATTTAGGTTTATTAAATATATAAATTCCGTATAAAGTTTCCTTTTGATTAGGCACAAATATTCCAAATTTTCGAAGGTGGGCAGGACAAATGTGCTATTTATGACTTTCACAAGAGCATTTGCGAGATTATTTCAACCGAAAATCAAAATTGCATTGCAGACTCTGCTGGTCGGGTGTTTTCATTTTGAAATTGTTTCAGGGGCGTATAGTACACTATTACGTAATATGCATGAAATATTCTAAGTTTGGTTATCGAAAGTAAAGTTAGCTTCTAGTTTGTTGAATTATGCATCAATTCATATAATGCAAAGAAACTAGAATAGAATAGCTTTGCAGGTAACATAACACAGTTGCTGCACCAGCATAATAATACACTATCGCTGTGACCTACCAACCTTTGCACTTCTCACGATATTTTGAATGTTATTTTTTGTTTTGAAGAAAATTTCGAAAATAATGGAAACATTTTACCTAGGCCGACCAACGATGGCGTAGTATTCGTTAAGGGCTTTAAGATACTTTCTAAGCTCTTCAGGACTTCTGAATTCAGAGGGACGGTTGGGAGGTGCAAGCATATTTTCCTGGCAGGAAATCTGCATAGCAAACATAATGCCAACCAGTAGAAGAGTGATGATGATTTTCTGCATATTGATTTACTGAAATCTGTAAATTAAAAGATGGAAAGAAAATGGAGAAAATAAATCAGTTGCAATTCAATTTTATTCACATCTTACGCATGTCTAACAAAATAGGATTTTAACAAATCAAGATTTTTGCTGTAGCATCAATTTTCCTGATGGTATGAATTCAAATATTGAATTCTCATTAATCTATCAGATCATTTCCCAATGCAATTTTCTGAGTGATTTATTATATTGTAATTTTCTGTAATCATATCTAATTAATGTAATTATAATATAGAAATACACATTCCTATAATACACTTTCATTTAAGAAAACCAAACTGCCTTTTTACTTTTCGTTGGAAATATTCATTTTAAGTTTTACATCGCATTTTGTGAACAATAATGTCGTTAGTTACAAGTTTCCAACAAACCAATCACTGGTTCACTACATTTATAATAGCGAGAGCGTCTGTGCAACTCGGATGGAATAAACACCACAAAAGATTTTTGTTCGAAAGCTCCGGTTTATCTCTTATTTTCGGTGATGTTTACATCTTTCGCTGATGTAGAACGGTGAAAGATATTCACACACATACACATCCACAACCACACCCACATACACATCCACCTAAACACACACACATACACACACACACACACATATATACATACAACGGGCTTCCACACAGTTTCTGTCTACTAAATTCCACTCATAAGGCAATGGTCAAACCAAGGCTACGGTAGAAGACACTTTTTCCAAGGTACCGTACAGTCGGATCGAACCAAGTCCACACCGTTGCGAAGCCAACCACTTATAACCATGTCTGTGCCCATATTTGGACAAGTTTAGCTTTGAAAAAGAAGAGATATAGTTGATTTATAATGTGCTATATAGTAATCTAAGTTTTTTTAAATACAATATCTCCGTGTACAGTTATGTCGAGTGCTCACTTCCTGAATAGATCACCCAAGGATTGAAACCGGTCAAACTAATGCCTCGTTTTCTCTCCTTGCAGAGATTGTATAAGGCAGATATTTACAATTGTCTGTTGTATTTTAGCCGCAGTGCTGACTAAAATGTTAGATTTACTCTAAAGTACATTATAACATCAAAACACACACTGCTTGACACATAATTGAACTAACTGCTAGAAATGGAATATTTATGCAAATCGGATTTTCCAATTTAATGAGGCTTTAATTCTAGTGGCTATAAATAAAATATCTCCATAGACAGTTACAACGGGCGCTCAGCTTCTGAAGAGATCCCTGAAAAGATTGAAACCGGTTGGACTGAGACATCGTTCTCTGTCCACCAAGCGATTGCATAACAAAGATAGTTCGGTGTATTTGATTTAGTTTATTTACACACTGTATAATGTGTCAACAATTCATTAATTGTAGATTTAATCAATTCCAGTATATGACGAAAACGTATTTATCGGTCAGAATTCAGAGGGAAACTAAATAGTGTATGTCAATCCACTCCCTAGTAAATATATCTTTTATTTCTAAAATTAACACATTTTTATTGAGGCTAGTAGAATCATTATTCATAATACATTTGGACAAGTTTGCGTTGATTCCCAAAACTTGTTGAAATTCTCAAAATAAAATGCATGTCCTGGTTTTAGTTTTCATTTTTAAAAGGTGTAAGACATATGCAAACAATGTTCTAAAAATATCAAATCTCATTCCGTTTACTTCTTTATGACATTTGTATACTTTTACTATTTAATTACCATTTATTATTATTTGCATTACTATTTTTCTTGGAAAATAGAAAGTATAGGATTTAAATGAACCAAGTAAAGTCATTTTGAATTTGATAAATAAAAAAAAACTTGTTATTAGATTGACTGAATGTTCTGAAAAGTTTGTAAAATAACTACTTTCCAAATAAGAATGGATGTCTTAATTTAGAGAGAAAACAATATGAATCTATGAAGTTTATACTTAGTCCAAGGACATTAAAACCGTACTGCGGGCTCGGAACTCCAAAAGTGTATCTATGCTCTACGGCACTTGCCCGATATAAATAATACGAAAAGTCTGTTTCTAAAACAGATCCTATTAGCTTGATATCGAAAACATCAATCGATGTCGAATGTTTCTCATTAACACTTACACGATATCACCTATTAGACGACCAAGTTAGAGCTGAGTTATTGTCATAGAAAGAAATTGAATGAGATCTGCGTTAAGTTATAAGGACACACTATAATAAAAAAAATTCAACCGTATATATATATATATATATATATGAGGTAAAAATAGTAATGTGAAATATTTAGAGCACAAGAAAAAAAGATTAAAAATAGAAATGTATCCCAATATGAAGGTAAGTTCTAAAATATGTATATTGTAAATCTGTAGTTTTACAAATATTCCTAAAATATTGCTAAATAATGTAAAAAATGTTTCTAACAATTATTCCACCTATAATAATAAGCGATGTGTATTTATTTGCTGTCATGGTATATGAATTTGTGTACTGTATGCTGCATATTTGAAGTGTGTGTTGTACTGCATTTTTGATTTGAAGTGTGCGTGTATATGGTTGTAGTGAGTGTGTGTGTGAGTACGTATATGATAGATAAATGTGTGTATATGTGTTTGTGTGTGTGTGCGGTGGTTTTCCGTGTGTGTGTGAGTGTATGTTTGCATTATGTGTATGTGAAGCTGGGCTTATGTGTGCGTTGGTGCGTGTATATGTTTGTAATGTGTGTGTATGTGTGTGTGAAAGTGGAATTTGTGGAAGGGCGTTGGTTTTCTGTGTGTGCGAGTGTGCCTTAGTGTGTTGTGTGTGAGGAACGCGCATGTGCGCCAGTGGGGACGAGAGCAGGGGAGGGATCCGAGATGGGGAAGGAGTTACGGACTGTTGGTCATGTAGATTGCAGGCGCGCTTAAAGAAGAGTAAGGAGGTGTTAGGGAACATGTAGGATGTAGCAGGGTCGGATTGGTAGAGTCGGAAGGCACGTAGGATAGTGCGCTGGAGGGTTATTATAGGGCGATGGAGGTGATGGGAGGGGAAGGCGGTTGGTGGTGAGGCGTACTAGGGGTGAGAGGGTGAAGGTACAGTCGGTTTCACCGGCGCGTGTGAGAGCGGCTTGGATTAAGGTGGGGGTATCCGCGTCGAGTAAAGTAGTGGACCATGTATTGCGACTGGGTTTCGAAGTCATGGTCGCGGCTGCAGAGCCGGTGGCGGCGGAGGAATTTGGAGCAAGAGATGGCGTGTTTTGTATTGGTGAGGTGGGAGGCTATGAAGTCAAGTTAAATGTAGAAACCGATAGGTTTATAAAAGACGGAGAGGTTGAAGCGGTCAATGGAGACAGAGATGTCAGGTAAGTTAACAGAGGCGTCAGAGATGAAGGAAGAAAATTCAATGGCGGAGTGGAAAGAATTAACGGAGATGAAGTTCTTGACTTGTTCGCAGAAGAGGGAGGTGGCGCCAAAAGAGACGTCTGTGCAGCAACCGTATAACTCTGAGTGAAGATTTGTACCTCAACATAACCAACAAACACATTTACGTAGTTGGGGCCCATTCTAGTTTCCATAGCTAGCCTCAGACACCTGTTGGTGCTAGGTTTGAGAGTGGTGCAACGGTTAAGAAAATGTCACCGAGCGAGAAGATTGTTATTGGGAGGGATGAGGGGGTAAATGTTCCCTATTAAAAATCAGTCTCCAAACCACATCGCACCCAAATATAATACCTTTCTCGAACAAAATCCTTATAAACACACCAACATATCTAACTTAAGACATTAAAACTAAAAAAAGTACAAAGACCACAATAGACATAATAAACCGACGGGGGCGGTGACACCAAACTGCTACAGCAGTTACAGAACTACAAATACGAAACAAAACATGGAAATGTTGTCATCTTCAGCTGCCTTTCGAATATCCCTACAATTTCAACACTAAGGGCAGGACCGTTCAATCCGACTGGGTCAACATCGTTCAAAAATGATAATTATAATGCTGCTTGGTAATACACTAACCAAAAATTATACGAGGCAAAACAAAAATTACTACACATATACAACGACCATTCCATCGACCGTTGAAAAGTGTTAAAAAACAGTTTAATGCTGCTTGGGATTATACGAATAAAATTAGTACGCGTGACAAATACATAAATTATAAAACATAAAACGACAAGTTTAAAATTAAAATTAAATAATGAAATAAAATTACAATAAAATTAAGAATAAAAATAAAAATACATTAAAAATAAAACCTATACAAATGAGGTATACAAAACCTATAGACCTAATATAAGTAACCAAACATATAAAACTACAAAAAAAAAAAAACTAATACAAACATATATGGATAAAAAAAAACACACACACCTCATACAACGCCAGAACGGCGCTAGACAGACAAACAAACACGTCCGTATTGCTTGGCCGCCAGCGTGAGAAAGACAGAAAGACATCAGAAGTGGTGAAGGACAGAAACGATAACCACTTGCGCATGATAGCTCAAGAGAATGGAAGAGACGGAGAGAAAGATAGAAAGAATGGCTAATAATAAACTAACATATATAAATATTTCGTATCCCAAATAAATCCATGAACTAAGGGGCTAAAACAATTTATGGTGCACCTTAAACTATGTAAATATACGTTAGACCGAATTTCCACTAATAAATATTCCCACTACGTTTCCATTACATCAATACCTTTAACTTCACTTAAAACTTGTTGCTAATCTTAAGCCTCAAATTACAGCTCAACTGCAAGCTTGAAAGTACACCAAATTTAATAAAAATGCCTTTATGCATTCCTAGGCTACTATTAAAGCATTCATTTAATAACTAACCATTATACCCTTGCCTAATAATTCGCTCAATCAAAAAATTAACTTTATCAATAAACAATTCAAAACAATTAATTATTTCTACCATATCTGATTGCCTGACTGGAAACAAATGCTGTATCCTAATTTCTCTGAGTGCAGCTAGACACATAGTGGATTGTAGCTACTCTAAACTTAAAACAACTCGTCTTATTGTAAATATTAGTTATCACAGATTTATTGCTACTCTCTACGTGATGTCTAAATAATTCGCCTTATTCACATCCAGGCCGTTTCTGTTCGCATTCGAATCAATATATATCTCTTTTACTCTTTTACTTGTTTCTGTCATTTGAAGGCGGCCATGCTGGGGCACCGCCTTGAAGGTAGATCAAATGAACCACAGTACTTATTTTAAAGTCTGGTACTTATTCTATCGGTCTCTATTGCCGAACCGCTAGGTTACGGGGGGAAAATATAGGTTGCTCTGAAGTAGAGAGCAATGCCCATATGTGTTATAAGACCAATATGGTCTCTTCCGTCCTTGTCTAGGGAAGTGCTAACCGTCTCTCCTTTTTTGCGACACACACACACACACACACACACACATAAACACACACACACACACACACACACACAAACACACACACACACACACACACAATATATTAACTTATAAGCCCAGCTATATATATATATATTAAATATATATACGTATTTATGTATATATACACACAGAACACGCACACACATACTCTTTTACTCTTTTACTTGTTTCAGTCATTGGATTGCGGCCATGCTGGGGCACCGCCATGAAGTCGATCAGATCGACCCCAGTGCTTTTGAGTCTGGTACTTATCTTATCGATCTCTAAGCCGAACCGCTAGGTTACGGGACATAAACAAACACACAGACA
>JAOPJM010001236.1:514718-531490 GCA_027124095.1 Muusoctopus leioderma | reverse complement strand
AGAAGACACTTACCCAGGGTGCCACGCAGTGGGACTGAACCCGAAACCATGCGGTTGCGAAGCGAACTCCTTAACCAGATCTTTATTATAGTGCTGGTATCTGACGTTGTCCAGATTTGGGCGCATGCGCTGGAATATGGCTCCTCCTGCCTTGCCAATTCTACTGTTCACATCACCTTGGACCTAGATAGTAGAAATCAATATAGTATTGATATATTTAGATATATATGGTATATCCATATACATGTATATGTTTAATATATATAATAAATGCTATCGTGTATGGTTTATTGTGTGATTATTTCAGCTTAGACATATTCAGCCCTCAATTGCAGATGCATTTCCATTTTCAACACAATCTTTTAATTTAGAGAGTATTCTACTTCTATGTTCGATTATTGTGGGTTTTCATTTCATTATACTACTGCCATACAATTAATTATTCAGTTATTTTAGCAGCTGATATTCTTGGTTAGAGCATTTTATTTTAATGTATTTAATAAAATTCACTTAAGAATGCATATTGTAAATTGTTCATGTACCGTTAAATGTTCTCGAAACCATAGGTGTGTTTTGGTAGTTTCTGAATTATTACTTTGCAATCTGCAAAGTGATTTACATTTTTATATTAACTTTTATATTAGCATCAATTAGTGAATGACAGAAAAGAATATAAAGCAGAAACTTTAAAATTATATTACTTTGAAGCTCATACATCAGATTTTAGACCAACACACTATATTGTATTGGTTATACTTTAGGGAGTTGTGTATTAATGAAATAAACTGATTGTTAGCTTTTCTCTAAATTTTGTTCTGCTTCTCCAATTCAGATAACAAACGTAAAGGGGATGATGGCCTAGAAAACCCCACTGCTAAGACCAAACGTCTTGATATGCAGAAGTGTAGTGACTTGATAGTGCTTGGTTTGCCATGGAAAAGTACAGAAGAGGATTTGAGGAATTACTTTTCTCAGTATGGAGAACTTCTCATGGTGCAGGTATGCTGATGTCTGTATTTTTTATTCAGAGTAAAAATGAATGTAAATAGTTCATAAATTAGTGAACTTTCCATAGAATGAATTACTTTCTGTTATAAAAGGCAAGGCCTTAAGTTTGAATGTAGTATGTAAAGTTAAAGTTGCTTAACATATTAAATTTTCAGTAATGTTTTGAGTCTTTCTTTTCATTTTTAGGTGAAAAAAGACCTTAAAAGTGGCCAGTCCAAAGGATTTGGCTTTGTCCGTTTTGTTGAGTATGAAGCTCAGTTGAAATGTATTTCCCAACGGCACATGATTGATGGAAGGTGGTGTGATGTTAGAATCCCAAATTCAAAGGTATTTTCATAATCTCTCAAAATGCTATTTGAAATGTTATTTCATAACTAGATTTAATATTTGTTAGTTACATTGGATAAGGTATGTGAAATTTATTAAAGATTCTTTTTTTTTTTTCTTTCTATTTTTCTATTTTAGGATGGAGGTCAACAAACGATGAATCGCAAGGTTTTCATTGGTCGCTGCACTGAAGATATGACCGCCGATGATCTACGTAGTCATTTTGGCAAATTTGGAGAGGTCATTGATGTTTTCATTCCCAAGCCTTTTCGAGCTTTTGCATTTGTAACTTTCTCTAATCCAGAAGTCGCTCAAAGTCTTTGTGGGGAGGACCATATCGTTAAGGGGATCAGTGTCCATATCAGTAGCGCAGTCCCTAAAAATTACGACAAGTTTGGAGATAAGAAGGGTCAACAGAATCAAGTTCAACCTCAATACAACCAGGGATATGGTCAAGGTGGTTGGGGACAGCAGGGAAACCAACGTGGAGGTCAAAATATGGGCAGTAATATGAATAATATGGGAGGATTGAACTTGGGTGCTTTCCAGTTGAACCCTGCAATGCTGGCTGCTGCTCAGGCCATGCTTAGTAGCCAGGGTGGATGGGGCCCTTTGGGGCTTGGCCAAGGAGCGGGTGGTGATACCTCTAACCAGAACAGCAATCAGAGCTTAAGCAGTTTTAATACTAGTGGTGGTCAAGGTGGTAATAGTAATAGCTTCCTTGGATGGGGTGGCCAGACCTCAGACAGCAGTTCAGCACAGGCGGGTGGCTGGGGCCAGCATAGTAAACCAGGTGGTGGTTGGAACTAAAGGACAAAATTGTTTTTAAAATGGAGTGTTGGAGAGGTATGCAAATTTCAGTATTTAATCATGATGTTCCAGATAAACTTATTTTTAAAGAAAGCCCCCCTCCCCATCCCTCCCCCACCCCCAAAAAACACCAGCAAACAAACCTTAAAGTCCCCCAAAGTTCCAACTCCTGTGCTTAGTGCTGCAAGTGTTAGATGTGAGAGTTCCTTCCACCCCATTATAATTATTATTTTCTCTTCATTGGCTCCATTTAATGTGTGGTTTCTGCTGTTGGTCAGTAGTAGCAGCAGCAGCAACAAGTGGGAACACTACTCATCGTACATCCAGCGTCATTTGGCTGAGTGCATGACATTGAGTGTTATTTCGACAGACTTGATGAGATAGATTCACCGGATTATCTGATGCTGATGATGAACACGGAATGGCTGTCTTAGGGTGTGTTTCTTAATGTCTGCAGTATGGTTGAATGCAGTTTGTATAAGGAAATAAATATGACGTGTATGCTTGCACTGTTGTTGTGTGTGGAGATCATTTGCTAGTTTGTATAGCTGTCACTGTAATGTGTTTGCCTGACGGACGAATGGAGGAGAGCAGGTCAAGATGTAGGCACAATTGTGTCTGGTGTCGAAGTTGGCTTGGACGAGGAAAACAAAACAAAACAAAAAATATAACAAAACCCCTAAAATGAAAGTATGTATAGTTTATATTTCTACCCAATAGCTGTGCCAAACCCATTTTCTATTTGCTACATTGGAATTGCTAGATTTCATCTTAATATTTTCCTCTCTCTCTCTCCCACTTTGCCATCAAACTGTAAAGATCTCCCTCCCCCTATTGCTAACTTCTGTCATTAACCCAAGAGATCATAGTGGTATAAGGATTGAATTATTCAGTTTCTAAAGTTGATTATCCATTACAATAAGGCTTAAACCTCTATGCTGTCCTATTTATCGATTTCTTAAGAAATAAGAGGCTATGTAGGTATATAAATATATTTGTGTCTATATATATATATATATATATATATATATATACATTCCAATTTCTAAGTCTGCTTTATATCCACTGAAGTGTGGAAATATGGGATGGATTTAATTACACAGCTACCTCCTCCCCCCCCCCACATACATGTATGTATATGTGCATGCATGGCAATCCGGAAGCCTTGTTTGATTATGGATTTACATAAAGTGGTAAGTTCATAATGGACTAAGACTAGAAATTTCTCGAAGTTCCTTAGTTTCTGCAGTGTTCAGCAATTGTCATTGGTGATGCTTTTGTGGTACCACATCGACTTCCTTCACAGCAAAGAAAGATATATGCAATACTAGTTAATATCTACACGAGTTTACCAACTGAATTGGTGATATTAGCATCAATCAGTTTTATTTTAACCTTTTCGTTAACATATTTCTAATGAAATACACTGCCTATGATTTTAAATTATTTTGAAAATAATCAAGAATTTAGAGGAATTTAGTAAAATAACTAACTTTCTTGTTATTAAGTTGGTGTTTGGTACATAACTTAACAAAATGTTCTTAATTAAAATTATAATGGAAGGTTTAAATTTAAATATGAACACTTCAAACAAATTGTTTTTATAACAGAACCAGGGGTGGTTTCAGGCAGTTTGGTATCAAAAGAGTTAAACTCTGTAAAGTGAAAATAACTTGTAGGAAATGTTGAGCTAAGGGGCTTGTCTTAAGATAAACACTTTGTACAGGTAAAGTCTGACCTATCGTGACTGCTTGTCTCAAGACAACGGAAAAGTTGGGCTAACTTTTACTCAGGCAACCTTGTTTCTCAGTATTAACCCTTTTCATTAGGAAGAGTTATCACATGTAAAAATCCTTGCTCCAATTTGAATTTGCATATGTAGCTAACTTCAAAATAAGCACAAACAGCGGAGTTGAAAATAAATAGGTTAATAACATGTTTGAATAATATTTAAGCATGTCAAGGCTCTAGCTGTGATTTTGTCATGGAGAAGAACTTCTTTCGATAGACTTAGTGTTAAAAACACAACAAAAGCTTTAAGCTACCGCTAGGGGTCACTCCGGGCTTCTTGGAAGCAGGCTTCCTTATACTATAGATCAGTAAATATATATCTACTGATTGTGTGCAGAGCTGGCCAGGCTAGAATAAATTCAAAATAAGCACACGAAACAGTGGAGTTGAAAATAAATATACCTAAGGTATGTTTGAATAATATTTAAACATGTCAAGGCCCTCGCTGTGATTTTGTCATGGAGAAAAACTTCCTCTCGATAGACTTAAAGTGTTCAGAGGAAACAACAGACATGTAAATCTCTTAACATTTAAGATTTGTTGATAAATTTGTCACAGTAAGGAACCCTATATCTGACGTATATACGAGTTAAGATTGTTAGGGGAACCTTGAGTTTAACCTAACTCTTCCCTTTTTCTACCGTAGTATGTGACGGCTCTCTGCAAAGTATGAATTGTGAGTTTGGGAGAACTGCCTGACAAATGAAAACTAGTTTTTACATGGATTTCACAGTTGTGAAAGCAGAAGGTTGTCTATGTGTAGGGTATCTGATTTGGAACTGTTTGTGAAATAAGTGTTAGTCAATGTCCTAACCACTCTAGATTTTTTTAAAAGAACATTTTTAAGTCCGTTTTGTTTGTGTGAAGATGAAGAAGACATTGTGTTTGTGTGTGCAAATATTACAAATGCTAACTTGCTTCATTTAAAGTTGAATGAATTTAGTATTAAATTAATTAGCCACTATGGTCCCTTTTAGCTTAGTAAAATGTCTGCAATCGAAAAAGTAACTCTTGGTCAATGGGGATTAGTAAGCATAAGGTTCTTTGATATTATCTTCTGCCAATTCCTCTTCCATTGATATGTCAGGTAAACACACTCACAGGTAAGTCATTTAGGTCATTGGCCTAATAAAAACTGCCTTTGATTTTTCTGCTCTCCCCAAAGCACTAGACATTCATTGTACTAATGATTTGGCTAGTATATTTTCTTTTATATGTTATTTCAACACTGCCAGGACAAAGAGGAGCAACCGTCTTAATCTTACAATTGACAACAATTATAAAGACAGGAAATAATAATAATAATGAGATAGAGAAAAAAATTCTAATGGTAAAACAAAATATTTTTCCATTTTAGTAATTAGATGTAATTAGTTTGCTACACAGAATAAGCTGATTACTATCTTGAGATTTTACACAGATAACGAAGCAACTAAGTAATTGATAACATTAAAACAGCTATTGATTGATTAGTTATTTATCTTAATAGAAGGGGTGGTGGGTGGTTAGGGGAACCGTAGTAGTGTTTCATCCTGGCTTGGTCACATTCAGAACGAGTTGCTCCTTAAATGTGAATGTGGAAAATTTGAAAGCGAGTTGGAGTAAATCCATGCTTGTAGAGTTTTTCCATTGTCGGTGCTGGCAGTTGTGTAACCTCACAGGCTGTGTGCTTCCTCAAAACAAGGTTTGTATTCCTAAATTTCCTTGCATGTTTTTAATTTTCCTCTTTTCTTATCACACACACACACACACACACACACAATTCAGGTAGGTTTTGCTTTGCATCAAATAGATTAGTGCTTGGAGCAAGGAGGCAATACGAGCACCGATCTGGGATTGGAAATTAAGAGAAATTTTTGCTTTGCTTGCACATAATTTCAGCATGGAGGGGTTTGGGTTATGTCAGCTTTATAATGGACTACATAATTACTGATAAATCACTATTGCATGTAAGATTACAGGATAATCTGTAATGGCCACTGCTTCTAAAGTACTATAAAGATAAACTTTTTCAAGGCACTAACAAGGCTCCAGGTCGAATTTGCTCTGTTGGTGCATGCACTTCGTTATTGCTTGTTTTTCACTCTGGTGCACATATCCACATGGGTTTACAGGCCCAGTCCGTCCTCTGCATAAGTATAACTATTGATATGGCAACAAAAATCTTAAATGTTACCAATCAAAACTTTATCCTTATCTCAGCTTTGGAAATCAAAACCTTATCTCAGCCAATCAGTTGGCATTGGGCATTGGGTATTGGTAAGTTCGTACAAGGTGAGTATTAATGCGGTGGGGTGGGGTGGGGGTCTTACCAAATGTTTCTCTGATGGCAGGTGATTAAGAATGAGGGTGGAAATGGTGTAATATTTAAAAATAAAACTGACGTTTAATTTTTGTTAATAGCTAATAAAGCTAAGACTAATTTGTCATACAGAATATTAATAATAGTTGTAGACAATTTAAAACAAATTCTAAAATACTAGCAAAGACATCGGTATATCATTAAGATATAGTGCATAAGTGTAATGAGTAACCATGGTGAATTTTGACTTAATTTAATTTTGTAGTATAATTGGTGGTAATTTTTGAAAATAAAATTACCTAATTAAAAAAACAACAAACAAAAAATCTTGTGTTTTTGTCACTTTTTCATGAATGTGTGGATGTGAGTGGCTCTATTGCAACTGGGGGGAAAGGTTTGATTTGCTCGCATCTTTCCGAAAAGCCACTGTCATTCCTAAGAAGGTACAACATTCTACAAGACTTTAAAAAAAAAATATCAACGGTAGATAACTTGTCTACACCATGGTTTACCCCTCTTGATTTTACATACGTATCTGGCTCGTCCTAAAAATCGACAAAAGACTCAAAGTAATATAAACATTTGCTAAGCTTACATTTTAAATTAAGATGTGGAAGACTCGACAAATCTTAAATAAGATGCAGACACACCGTCCCAAATATGTAATGTAAAAACCTCTCAGAGCTGGTCTTCTTTTGGAGACAGTCTTGTCTAGGAATTATTTTGTCACTTGACAGACGTAGAGAATGCTTGAGGTAGGGTTGATTCTTTATGGTATATAAGCTGTACAGTTGGCAGGGTATTTGTCACTGCTAAACATACGAGCCTATTAGCATAATGGCAAATGTTGGGGTACACCGTTAATCCGACCGTAATTAGCAAAAAGAAGACGAGGTACTGAAGTAATTCCTTGTATGTAACAAGGCCATTTAGTGCACCTTATCTTGTAGAGATCCAACATCGTATATTTCAGCTCTTCACAGCTTATTTTGACGGATCTCACACCGTCACCAAAGCTTATATCGAAGATATCATCTCTGACAGTTTTCTCCCTTAGATATGAACACTAAAGGAAATTAAAAACTGCTCAGGAAAAAAAGACATGGTTCTTGGACACGTGGTAATGAATTGTTTATATTTAAAACTAAAAAATTAAATCATCGCAGGAAATAGTGTAGCGTGTTTCGTTAAAAATTAGTGTCAACGTTGGTCACCTTGCAAGTGAGTTCGAACAAAGCCTGAATTAAAAAATAAAGCGTTCATGAAATTTTAGAAAACCATATTTTTATATATAAGTTGGGCAACGTTGCATTATTGCTCCTACGAAATATCTGAAAACGTTTGGTTTTCTTGTATTGCTGTGTAACTTAAAAAATAGTGATTGCCATTACACACGTACATAAGTGTGTTAAATACAGCACGCCTTTCTTAACTTTATTTTTTTATATATATATTTTATCACGGCATTTCTGAACTCAAGGGAGGTTACTCTCGCAGTGAACAAGAGTTACTGTGCATTGTTTCAGAATTGCATGACATCTAAAATCCTGATGTGTTTCACCATAAACCATTTCCTAGAATGTTACCAACGACTTATACTTCATAATTCAACTACTATCTACTGAATAAAAACGAAGTGAATGTCGGGTCCTCTGGCGGTGATTTAATTTACGTATTTTAATGACAACACGTTCCCATCTCGCGGGGGTTTTTTTTGGGGGGGAGGTGGCGGCTTATGGCGAGGAAATTTTCCCCCAACTCCTCATATTGGAGAAGCCTTGTAGCAGTTATCTTCCATATTTTCAAGAACCGCAAGAATCACACTTGTATTTTTAGCGAATATATAGTTATCAGGAGTATTGGAAGAGCAGAGTTGTGAATAATAATAATAGTAATCTGTAGATATGTCTCACACCGAAGATACTAGTATTACAGCTGCACGTAGAGCAGAAGTGTGTTGGCCACTTCTAGCCTTACAGTGTTAATAAGATACATTACTAGACCTAATGATTCTATTATGGGGATTAGCTATTTGTGAACACGTAATATGGCAGTGCTCAGATCTCGCTACACTGATTAGCTTAATTCATCTATATAATTAGAGGACTCTGCTGCTAGACGTATATTGTTTGACAGCATGATCTGTTGGTGCAGAGTACATTCTGGTGCTCAAATAACTACAATGCACCAATAACTGCAACCATTTGGTGTCTGTTTTAGGCGGTAACGTAAACACCTAGCTTATGGCATAGAATTCTATGGTAAACTTTCTTGTTTAGCACGAATCGAGCTGAGCAGGCTTTTTGTACACCGAACTTCATCGTCCAGCGTCTTTATTTAAGATGGTAGATTTGTCTGGTAGGTCTAGCGACTAGTCAAACATTTTTAAATCAATAAAATATTTAAAAAGATAAAACTAGAAATATTCTTTTACTTGTTTCAGCCGTGCTGGGGGCACCGTCTCGAAGTCGATCAGATCGACCTGGTACTTATCTTATCGGTCTCTATGCCGAACAGCTAATGTAACGGGACATAAACAAACACTGACACATACATATTTATATATACGACGGGCTTCTACACTTTCCGTCTACCAAGTTCACTCACAAGGCATTGGTCGGCCCGAGGCTATAGTAGAACACATTTACCCAAAGTGCTACGCAGTGGGACTGAACCCGAAACCATGTGGTTGCGAAGCGAACTCCTTAACCACACAGCTATCTGCGCCTATACTGCTACAATTTCCTGTGACATACGAACAAACTCAAATTATTGATGCTCCACCTCGAGTTCCAGATGTCTTTAATCAAAATCCTACTCTACTTGATCTCCTCCGGACTACATGTCCCATCCTTTTGCTGCAAATGTGTTATCTCCGCTTGGTAGATCAAATCATTGTTTGGTCCTGGTTATTATTGCTGTACATAGCAAATAATTTGCTACTCAATCGGATTGTATTCAGGTATTCGAAAACTAATCAGGAGGAATTCTGTTCTTCCCTGGCTGTCACCCCACTTGAATATTGAGAGTATCAAAAGATACATCTATCAATGCTATCTGAGTCCCGAGTGGGTTCGATAATGTTGTCCCTCATAACAAAATATCAACAAAACTCTAATTCTCCACGTTGATTTACTACGGAATGCGCTGCTGCTATTTCCAACTTTATCCCCATAATGAGTGTGACACTAATTTAGTATCCTTCCGTAATGCCAGTAACCAGAGCTTAAAGTGTTAAGGAAAGTCAAGACTGGTTATGCTGAGTCTGAGCCTGTTCAAATGATGATTGATCACGTGAAGCTCGGTTCACAGAAATACTTGATAATAACCAACAGAATACTTAACCCTAGTAAATTCTCCTATTCAAACAATCATCAATGGGTCTGAAGTAGTCTAATCGTCTTCAGAGCAAAGCCAAGCTATTTCCTAAGAATGTTCCATCAAATACCTCTCTGGAAAACTCTAATCAGTCTTTGCCGGACATACCCACTCGTAATAACTGCTTTATTTATGACTTTGGAGTATCAGTCAAGGGAGGTTCTAAACTTCTAAACGGTCTTGATCCGTCAAACGGTCTTGATCCGTCAAACGGTCTTGATCCGTCAAACGGTATTGATCCGTCAAAAGCAACTGGTCCAGATCAAATCCTAGTAATTGTTTTGAAAATCCTATCACCTAAGATATCCTCAATTCTAGCAAAGTTGTTCAATCGTTCTCTCAATGAGACGTGCTTCCCTAATTCATGGAAGATGTCTTTAGTTTGCCTAGTTTTCAAGAAATCTGGTGAGCGTTTCACCCCATCTCATTATAGGTCAATTAACCTCTTGGATATCAAAGCAATCTGTTTGAATATATCATTAACAAGCATGTCATTAGCTATTTGAATTAACCCAATCTCCTTATTAACAAGCAGTATGGTTTTCGGTGTTCCACTTTATATATATATATATATATATAGATATATAGATATATACAGGGATTTATTCTGTAAAGAATTATGTATAAGTATTAAACGAAATCGCATGCAGCCCAGCAGACAACATATTGAAAGATTAATTACTTTTCTCACCTCATGTATATGATTCTATTATATATGTTCTTCATATGCATGAATATCCAGTCTGATTGGAGTATGTCTAATATATATCATATTTATTATGCATATATATATATATGTGTGAGTGTGTGTGTGAGTGTGTGTGTGTGTGTGTGTGTGTGTGTGTGTGTGTATGTGTGTATATGTGTACGTACATAAGCTATCTGATAGCTGTTGTTATTGTTATGGAATAGCCCAAGGCTTTCTGAGTATGAGCTGGCCTACCCTATGATCAATGGCATTTCTAGATGTGACCTTCTCGCCTTTTTTTAAAAGTATGTAGTACTACATTATATAATGTGTTCTCCCTATTCAAAATGGCGAGGTGTGGTTTGAGATAAATTAGGCTGTGAATTCTGGTAGGTCAAGCGGCCAATCTTTGATTTGTCTTCTGCTAGTGGTTTTTGTCGGTGTGTATATACGTTTTATATACATTTAAGGATGAATCATAGGGCTTTTTTATTGTTTATTGTGTGGCTCTGTACAGCCGAAGGTACAACCATCTATCAGGCTTTGATGTTTTTTCCAAATTCAATTCAAGATGTCGTTCTATCATTGTAACTCGGTTGCTGTTGTTGTTGTTATTGAGCAAACCTAAGTTCAAAGGTATTCAATCCGTGACCAACCTGTCTTTATGTAAGATATAATGTATCCCGTACTACTTTATCCTCGATACATAAATCTCTTTGTTTTCTTTTAAAGATGTTAGCGTCTTATTTGAGTGAAATTAGGCAGACGATTGTTATGATATTTCTAGCAAGTTGAATGGCCACATAGAGGCTCTCTCAGCTGCTCGTTTGTGCCTCGTTGGCTCTGTTCCCCCGTTGGATCGTTGTTACTATGTCACGGAAAACTGAGTGAAAATGTCTATCTAATATTATGTTTGTATATTTGAAGTACGTCAACCCAAGGCTTTGCATGTTGCTTACTATTGCCCTCGTTCGGCGGCTCCTTTACGTTAGTAACTATATGAATGACATGGCTTGTTTAATATGCCTTATTTCTGCTCTTGTTACCTTATATCATTCTATCAATATATCATTCTATCAAAAAGTACCTCCTGGTTTCATAATTTAATCGGCTAGAACACCTCTCTTTCCTTTGTAGTTGCTGTAGCTGTTTCGTATACTTATTTGGTAAGTTATATCCCGAGAGGAAATGTTAAGTTTTGGCAGTGAGCAGTTAAGGTTTATTAATATAAATGCTAGCGTTTATCATAACTTGTCTCCTGTTCAATCAAATTTACTGCAATCCGAACTATACATGCTTTCACAACAAATGTTAAAATTAATTACGTTACATGGCAAACATTATATAATAGAATAGTGTCTTGATATTGTATCCAACACATAACGTTAGAAATATAATCTAAATAATATTAGATAAAATGTAAGATATGCTGTGATCAAAAAGTGTGTTGCAATTACCCCTTAAACTCTAGTTTTCTTGTAATCGTTTAAGGAAAATATGCCTACCAAGTTTTTTAACTTCTTATAAATGGCAGTGTTTCTCAATCTTTTTTTCCGAACTCCCACCTAAGACACTTCAATACTTACTACCGAACCCAACATTCACCATAATGTAATAAAGGTTGTGGCTGTAATTAAAATTAAAATAAATGTACTGCTCACTGTTCCGTTCATGGCTCTTCAAGGTCCCCAGGGTGTGGTATGGACTCCCTTGGAGACCACGGATCTAAACTTACAAAACACTTTACAATTTTGCAACATAATTAAGTTCATTCCATAACAATATACGGCTTCACTTTATGTTCCCTATTTTCAGCAATATTCATTCTGACATTGATTTTCTATTTCTCCGTTCCAGAGAAAGAGCAAGATGTTGATACTGATACTTCACAAGCCGCCGCAATGTGTTCGGTCGGTCGGCCGGCCAGCTGCAATGCTATGACAAAACAAAAAAAGTATCCCTGGGCTAAATGATGTTTTAGCATGATCATCATATTCTATATATGTATATAATTGGCAACTACAACCATAACGTTGATTTGAATTACAGTTTTAATTTCCTCTGCCTAACAGTTGTAATATATATGATAATTGTCAGCAGAGATATTCCTATATATTGGAAGTGTTTTTCGCTTAATGTATGAAATAGGTTATGCAGTTCGAGTTAGGAGAGCGTATCTGTTTCAAGCCTTCGCTGATATTTACAACTTGTTAATCTAAATTTACATTATCCGTTGTAGTAATTCTAATTTCATTGTGAACTCTAAACACTCTAAAGTTTCATACAAGACCGATAAATTACACCCCGGAAAATATCAATATCACGCTTGTTAAAGATGCAAAGTGATAGAAAATATGGCGAATGGTTTTCTAGCTTCTATACTTTAATTTAGAATAGGATGAAAAGGAAATATGGATAAATAATGTTCGTGTGTTCTAGTGGCTTCAGGTAAAAGAAATAAAATTGTCCACTTACGGATATTTGTGTTAAGTGGTTACTGATAGCCGAAGGTCTTTATCACAAAAAGAACCTTTCTATTCATAGGAATAGAAAACATACGTCCAAAATATCCAGATATTCTCTGAGGCAAAGTACAGAATCAAGGCAATAATATATCACTGAAATATTGTAAACATTCGTATGCCTGCCAAATATTTCAACAATGGCATCCTATCGACGCATTTCTGGTTGAGATTTTTACTTAGGAGATGTGAACCAAACTCGACGGATGACGACTAATTTAAGTGGATCAACATTTCAGTAAACAATGTTCGCATGTAAGGACTCTCCAAGTTCTGAGTTGCATTCACCACACAAATTTGTCAGATTTTCCTCGAATGGACACAACAAGGGAGCATCTACGCAATCACTCGACCTACAATAAATAGCAGCCAAATTTTCCTCAAATCCATAATTCTACCGTCTTAGAAAAGAAAAGATATATTGAATAATGTGGTTTCAGTGTGTTCGAAAGTAAAATGGGATGGCCATTACTAGAATAAATCTGATCATAGTTTTGTTTTGTTACGGCTGATCTAGAGTTAATTAATAACAACAACACAACAACACAAACAACATATATATCTAGTTTCGTGCTGATCATCTCGATTCCCAAAGACTGCTATTTCTAACAGGTCTGGCAACCACGTGGAGGCTCTCTCTTGTCCTTTGTGCAACAGTTGTTCAGTACATCATGTATGTCACTTTTCGCACAACTTCATCTCTTCTAATTTTGATGAAGTCAAACCACCAAAATAGGCGATAAATGTGACAGCCCCCAGTGAAGCTCTCTTCATTCGAGTAGTTCCGCAAAGAGCTACTGAAAGATCGCAGAAATCTGAGAATCAGACACGACGCACGTGACTAGCTGACCGTCATGTGACCTTTGTGACCTTAATACCACAATGACGTCTTTGACGCACGTGCACATTGAAGATACTGCTATTGTGTCCTCGTGTCTTAAGGCAGAAACTTCAGAACGAATAACGCATCAACATTGATTACTATTCGCTAAGGTACTTCTAAGAAGCATCAATTAGACCTTAGGGAAGTTCATAGAAGAGTTGTCTCAGTTCAATTACTGTAAAGAGTGAATAATTAAGTGTTTCGGTTCCCTGTCTTTCTTCAGAGAGTAAAGAAGTGAAAGAGCGACAGAGACAACTATGCATACACCCACACCCTCTCTCTCCCTGTCTCTCCCTCTCTCTGCCTGTCTCCCTAAATCTCAGATGAAGAGCATGTCTAGAAACCTAAAATTGTCTACTCCTCACAGCGATTAAACTTATCGAAGTCTTCTATAAACTCTGATAAACATGCTCTAATCTAACTGCTAAATTTCTTTCTCATGTATTATTTTCTATTGCTTTTTCCTTTCAGAAACTCTAAAAGAGGGTCAAATCTACGTGTTTATCTTTTTATACATCACCCACTATTTAGTATTTACAATAGCCCATACACCATAAACTATTCCTCTCTATTAAAGCTACTGAATACTATTTCTACGAAGTACATGAATAATCCGATTCGATGTGTTGAAGTGAATATTGGTGCATTCGGGAAATCCATTCGATAGCTGTCTTAGTAATTGTACTTAGCTGGGCAGATTTAAGGCGCTTTTTATATCTTTCGTATGTGTGAAAACACAAACGACTACCAATTAACAACATGTTATCTCCTACACAGTAGAACGTTTATAGCAGTTAAACTCTACTCCTCTTTCTTGATATGATGCCTAGGGAATATTTAACCGAAACGAAATATTATTATCACAATCTTCTATTAAATCCAATACGATTGTTTCTTTTATAATAGCTTCTCTTAGTTTCGATTTAGTTTTGATTACCCATTCTGTTGGTGCTGTTTTCGGCGATGTTATCAACTAGACCTATGATCAAAACTGTTCCAGCCGAGACAATCCTGTATTTCATAGACATGGTATATCTAGAACTACATTCTCTGAATGTGTCCTTCCTCCAGTTTTTTACGCTGCTATGGATATATTTGAGAGATGTTTTAGCAATGTTAGGAGGGGGAGAGTCGATATAATCAACTCAAACCCTTAAGGGCTGTGCTACAGCATGGGCGCACTTCAATGAGTGAAACCAGTACAATAATAAAAGAATGAAGTGGAAACTATTTGCGGAAAACTGAAGTGTTTTCTATGAATGTTTCCAGCTAATAGCAGAAAAGGCATTGAATCTAAGGAAATGTGAATGATATAATCGTTATTCTCTTTAATGATGTCTCTCGTTATAAATATATTCATAACATTGAAATATATATAAATATCTTCATTTAGTATCAGCCAACGAATGTCTAGAAACAATAACTTCAATAAAATTCTTTTGACATTTTAATATCTTCAAATCTCTAAATATTGTTTCTATTTTATCATGAAACCATTCTGAGAGACATCGTGTATAGTAAAATATAATTATATTTAATGTCATGAATTAACTCAATAAAATATTGTTTGCACATTCTTTATTATTGTTTTTCTTTTGATGATGTTTAATTAAAATATTTCTCAAATTTCAGTATATATAAAGAATCCCAATTTTGTGTTGATTCTATTGCTGCCGTTCTTTAGATCAAAGTGAGCCCCGGACGGTCGAACCTATGATCAAGGACATTCAAGCAATTGGTCAACTCTTACTTTCAAAAGCAGTGTGTACACCGGACTACTTCTATTTATAAGTAATTGTAATTAATTAAAATTCTGGGGTTGTCTCTCCTGCTTTTCTTGACCAGAATTAATCATTAGATAATAATTATTTCTCAGAACTACGGCGGTAATTTTAATTATTCAAAATGTCATGGCTCACTATATAAAGTATGTTGGTGCCCACTTTACATCATTATCAAATGTGTCTTTTTTTCATAACAGTAGGGTGTTATTTGGTTCATATTTCTCGCAGGCAGAGTGAGCAGGTAGATGCTGCTTCGTTAGCTTGTACTCAGTAGAGTAAAAGTTAAAATCTAGTAAAGCTGAGTTCGTTATAGTTTGACTTGTCAGTTAAAACAAATTATCTTCATATACGTTGTTTATGCATTTCCAGAAGATTAAACGAGACAAATTCCAATTCTGCTATCTCTTAAATTCGGATGTCGTGGAGTTGTTCCGTGAATCGGTCGGCCAAACGACGCCCGGTGGTCCAAAGTACAAGGCGTTGCAGAGAGAGCATTTAAGGCAATATATAATGCTGATAGAGGTGCATGTTAAGAAGTCGAAGATATGGAAGGTGCGGTGGTTGGGTCCAGTGAGGGAGGTGATGTTGGTGAGGAATGGACAGGTGTGGCAACGGTGCCGGGAACAAAGGATGGTTCCGGGTGGGGTGCGCTGGGAGAGAAAGGAGCTGCGGACTAATAGGTCGCACAGGTTGCGGGCGCGTTTGAATGAGGGGAGGGTAAGTTATGGAAGAGGTGGAGTGTGGCACGGTCAGAATGGAGGAGGCAGAAGGCGCGTAAGATCTTGCGGTGGAGGGGTGGTAGGTGAGGAGAAAGGGGATGCGCTTGGGAGTAGCGTGGGTAAATATACCTAAGGTTAATTCTAACATGTTTAAATAATATTTAAACTTGACAAGGCCCTCGCTGTAATTTTGTCATGGAGAAAAACTCATCTCGACAGACTCAAAGTGTTAAAAACAAACCATAAGCTATATTTTGAATATATATATATATATATATTATGTGCGCGTGTGTCTGCTGTGACCCCTGTCACCCTAAACTGAATGCATACATACACCTCTGTACATTGAATTTAGCGTGATTTAAATGCTGTTAATGGCAAAGCGTCCCTGATTTGTAAAATTGCAACATCAAAAATACATACTTGTAAAAGTGTCTATCTCCATTTGGAAGTCTCCTATTATTGAACATTTGTATTGTATTAAGGAAATGTGGAGCTCCACTCCATGTAATCAATACTATACATCACTTACATTGGAACAACTGCAACCTATTCACATA
>JAOPJM010001236.1:369338-385365 GCA_027124095.1 Muusoctopus leioderma | reverse complement strand
GATGCCCTTCCTATCACCAACCACTTTACAGAGTGTACTGGGTGCATTTTATCATGGCACCAGCACTAGAGAGGATGTCTTGTCTCTTGTAGGCTACGTAGTCCTCTCTACATAGTTTCCATTCTTTGAGGGTAAACATGACCTGAGAGTGCCTAAGAAATCATCATCATTATTTATTTTCCCTTTATTTTTGTGTATGGCAATCACTATATGGATGGCTGTAAGTTCTGAATAAACCAATTCTGTAACCTGATTTTGATTTGAAACAGGTGCTCTTAATATCTCTAATTCAGATAGGAAAGGCATGAACATCATAACTTTGTAATTTTTGCTTCTCTATAAATTTTAAACTTTATACCTATGAAACCATAATTATTATTTTTGTTGTTCTTTGAAAAATGCAGATTTGTGTGGAAAACTAGATATAACAAAATCTGTTATGTTGAGACATGAGCATTGGATATTTATGATATTGGACTGTTGATCCAAAGGTGCTGGTGTTATATCCTTGAGCAAGGCATATTATATTAAACATTTCCATCTCAAATAATAGCAAGTTTTTCTACAGATTAATTTGATTTGAATAGTTCCAAGTTCTCAATTACACCCAGTACAATCAATGCCTTAATTCATTGCTTTAATATCAAAAACAATTTTGTTTAAAAATGAATTGTGAATGTGTATAGAATCTATCATATGAATAATAAAATTGTTATATTTTGATTCATTAAAATCAAAAGAAGTGATCAATGGAAAAAGTAATATTTTTAAATATGCAATAAACTACACATTATAAACTACACATTATAAACTACACATTATAAACACATTAATTGTAATTGGATATCAAAAGAATATGTTTGTTATTCATTTTTCTTTCATCACTGTTTAATTTGTTACTCCTTTTACTTAAAAGGATAGTAAAATTTCCCAATTCCCATTCTTCAATATTCATGAACTCAGTAATAATTATCAGTCTATTATTACCAAAGCTAAATAATAGAATTACATATTAGTTGGCACTTTAATAGAAAAGTAAAAGTGTTCTAATTTAGATCATGTATGGTTCTTTTGTTGATTGATTAGAACTGATGTTTTTTGTTGTCAAATCTTATAAAAGCACTGTTTGAGTGAAAGGCTTGGGTAAGTTAATGTTATTTTAATTATTCAATCTTGAAACAGAAGTTCTACATGGACAATTGTGGATAATTAGGTTTGATTCCTGTTTTATAGATGACCTTGGGAGAGAGATACTTGAGTAATGAAGTACAAAAACTTTATTTATAACAAATAGTTTTGAGTAGAGCTATTATGAAGTCAGCATGTTCAGATAAACCATCATAATATTAGTAGTAGTTGTTAATCAAGGAAACACACTGCTTATTAGTGAGCTCAAGTGGGATTTGTCAATCAGGAATCTTGTATATATTTCCCTTCTTCTCTTAAGTACAGTCTTGGATGCTTATGAGGAAGTAGGAGAAAGATTTTTACTGCTGGATGTGTTGTAAAATCTGCTTGGAATGAAGAGTTGCAATAATGTTAACATCATTAATTGAAATATAGAAACATGTATGTTTCCAACATCAAAAGAGGTGATAAGGGAACCTTTACCACCACTAACACTACCAATAACATTAGCACGACTAACCCTAATATTGCCAACAGTATAACAAATACACCGTCAATAACAGTAGTAATTTTGGTCAAGCTGACTGTTCGGTCACTCGACCTACTAGAAATAGCAGCCAAATCTCCCTGAAATAACACCTTACCATATTTAAAACCTGGGATAATGCAATCTTAAATACGCTGTTTGAAACGAGGGAACGGTCATGTCTGGATTGCCTTTGATCATAGATCAGCTTGATCTGGGTCGATCTGGGCTTATCAGCAACAACAACAGTAATTTTGGTATTGTGCTCCCAAATGTGATTAGCTTCATAGTAGTAAAAGAGATAATCCAGCCTAAATCTTCTTTAACCATCTTGGCTTCCAAGTACTAAAACTCAAGGTCAATTAAAAAGGTAACTGATCAGTAAGTATCCTCTGTGTGAGACATATCATCTACTTTGTGGTTGTGAATCAGTCAGTTGGTTACTTCAGGCTATAATCTGTTTGATCAGTCCTCTATGTGAGACATATCATCTAGTTTGTGGTTGTGAATCAGTCAGTTGGTTACTTCAGGCTATAATCTGTTTGATCAGTCCTCTGTGTGAGACATATCATCTAGTTTGTGGTTGTGAATCAGTCAGTTGGTTACTTCAGGCTATAATCTGTTTGATCAGAGTTGACTGGAACAATTTATAATAACAAAATCAACAAATTGACTAATATCTACTTTCCTCTCATCCATTCCAGTGTTATTTTATTGAGCTTTTTAGGATGAATAGCTGTGAACTGAATCTCTAGCTTGTTTTTAATTATTCAATTCGTCTTCCAACTGTAACCAACCTATGTTGACTTTATAAATAATGTCTGTAGATGTTGTTTCACCTGCTATATTTGCATCATAGTAGTTGTCCTGCAGATATTTATCTTTTGGGGAACATTTCATTGGTGTTGGTCAGTAAACCAGTGGTTCCTATGAGTTTGAAAACTGGGAAAACAATTGTTTTTTTACAGGGAAAGTAATTTTTCTTATGTGGTTAAGTTACTTGGTTAAGTGTATATCATTATAAAATCAATAGAAGGTATAAATACTTATCATCAGTTTTAAAGTTCATCTGAGCAAATTTGGCCAGTTAACCTGTGTAAATTCTTGCTAGATATTAAAATGTTGATAGATTTTATCTACTTTTTAACAAACTGAAAAATAACCATCATCATTTTACATCCCTTTTTCAATGCTGGCATGGGTTGGACAGATCTCAGTGTCTTGCCACCTGTCGCGGTCCTTCGTCATCTGGCACACACAGCAACAGTGAAAAACTGGCAATCTCTGTTGTTGTGTATGCTGTTATTTTTTGGCATGGTTTTTTACAGCTGGATGCCCTTCCTATCACCAATATCTACAGAGTGGACTGGGTGGCATTTTATCATGCTGCCAGCACTATAGAGGTTGTCCTCTCTATCCTATGTTGTCTTTGTTCCTTCAGTTTAATTAAAGTTTATTGGCCCACTACTCTCAGTATGTTAGCACCAACCTTACCGTTTGGTTTTCATGCAGAGCATGTCCCTGGGTATTTTTCCGTAGTCCTTATTTCACGTTATCACACCACTTAGTGTTTATTCATACACAAAAAAATCTATATATCTCACGAGTCACTTTTGTCTGGCAGTACTGGTAAAGACTATACTTCACTGAGGAGGTCTAATAAGATAGAAACATGTCTGAAGTTGTCACCATACTGCCAAGATCAGACTCATTTCACACTGCATTGCCCACATTCTATTTTTAATTGTCAATTAAAAATCTGAAATTGTCTCCCCTGCCTTCCTTGACCAGAATTGATCATTAAGCTAATGATTCTTCCTCCTCATTGTGGCTGTAATTTTAATTAACATTTCTTGGCTCACTACATTATGTTAGCACAAACCTTACCATTTCTGTTTCATGCAGAGCATGTCCCTGGGTATTTTCCCCTTGTCCCTAGTTTCTGGATTGTTTGATATAGCAGCTGTATTGCTGGTCGTTTATAAACATTGTTAGTCTGTGATTGTTGTAATGGTTTAAGAATAGAATGATATGGTGAATGGTACAATAGAGACATTCAATATTCAGTTGGTTTTGTTTACATTTCAGTTAGTACTTTAACCCTTTTGTTACCATATTTCTAATGAAATACATTTGCCTTTTTATTTTTAATTAGTTTTGAAAATAATCAAGAATTTGGAGGGATTTAGTAAAATAACTAACTTGTTATTAAGTTAATAAAAAGTTCTTACACAAAATTATAATGGAAGGTTTAAATTTAGATATGAACATTTTAAAACAAATGGTTTTGTGTCACAGAACCAGCGGCGATTTCAGGCGGGTTGGTATCAAAAGAGTTAAGTAAGGGAACCGTGTATTTATGCCATCAATATATTTTGACAATGTATTGTATTTTTCTGTCTCCATTTTCTTAGTTTTAGTGTCTGTTCTTATGTTTCCTTAATAGGGATTTTCTCAGACCTAAATACTCCGTTTTACATTTTTTTAAACCCTGTTGTCTCTATCCTTCCTCAAGAGTTACCAGAAATTACTTTTGAACTCTTTGCAAATACCCTACTATTATTATTTTTTTTCTTTCCTGAAAGTCATATGCTCCTTTATCAGTTCATCTCTCAAACTCCTCCTCCATGTCAACCTAATCTATCAGCCTAGCTCACATCAATTCTTTTCCACTATCACACTCTGCATACAGATATATATATTTATCTTGCATATTTCATCTTGTACAAGATAAAACTAAATTCTTATGTTTTTTTTTTTTTACATTATTACTTCATCAGTCTGCAGTATCTTTAGATAAAAAGTCTGCCTCGAGAAACTGGGATAAGCTCGAGCCTACTAGGCTGGAGCTTATCCCAGTTTCTGAGGTGTTTAAGCGACTGAGAGTACAAGACGCCAGTACGTTGCAGGGTTAACCTCCTACTGCTGCTGCTGCTGGTACTCATTTTCAGCTGAGTGGACTGAAGCAATGTGAAATGAAGTGCATTGATCAAGGACACAATGCATTGCCTGGTCCGTGCATCAAGACTACGACCGTATGATCGTGAGGCCAGCACCCTAACCACTAGGCCACACACCTTCACTATCTTTAGATAAGATCTTTTAAATTATAAAATCATTTCCATGAGTGTCTTATTCAACACACTCATCATTTTGAAAGCTACTTCAAAATTCTATTCTACATTTGTATCTAAAGTACCTGAAACTCAATTACCAATGTAAACTATTCATTAACACCATTATCTCATATGTTGTGTTGTTTTCAGTATTTATGTATTTTTTAACATTTTATTAAGGTTACCCACAAGCCACCACCCAGAATATGTGAACATCAATTTCTAAAGTTATTTTATTACATAATCTCTGTCCTGATTTACAGTTGACCTCTATACTGAATGCTCTGAAAATGAAGTGGGTTTTAATCTGAAGAATTCTTCTAAGACTGCTCTCACATTTGGGGAATGTGGCAAAACTTCCCAACTCAAAGTTGTTGTGTAGCACTAGCAGTGTGTAAATGTGTGTTATCTTACAAGATAATCTTTTTTCTGTTAGCAACAGCAGCTTGCTGCAAATGGCCAAGAATATTGCTGTACAATTTGGCAATTACCATTTTGTTACAATTTAGAACCTCAATTATAACAAAAGTCTTGTTGTAACAGGTTCTTCTTGAAATAAATTTCAATCTGCATACTCTTCTTCTTGATATATTTGTTTGAAGTAACCATTTATTAGGTGCCAGTTTTAGTGGCAAGTCCCTTTACACTTTCAAATGTTTTTGGAGTCTTCCAGTTGGCCTTTTTCCTTGCTCCAGTTCTCTACAGATCAAGTCTTTGTGAATGTGGCCATCCTCCATCCTGCATTGTCTGAGCTAACGCAGTCGTCTTTGTTTTGAAGAGTGTCTGCATGACTGGAACTGCAGCTTTCCCAAGCACTGTGGTTTCATATGTGCTGTCTAAGGTGCATCTCAAATATATTCTGGAGGAACAAATTTATGTTCCTTGAAAGATGTTTCAGATGCTCCTTAGTAAGCACATGTGAAATTGTTCAGTCCTGTAGGAGCAAAAGTGTCCAGATTTTGTTGCCGAAGAGAAATATGGATAGGATGCAGGTGTTGTATTTCTTTGTGAATGAATCAAAAGTGTACTTGAGCAGGACAACAACGAACATTTCCAAACCCTGCTTAACACCATTTTAAGTTAAATGCTTTAGATGTGAAACTGTTGGAAATAAGGGTTCCCTTCATGTCATAAGAAAACAGTTTTATGGTGCTCAGCAAGGTAGATTGGTAATCAATTATGGCCATTATCATGAAAAGACTGTCTCTGCTCATAGGATCCAACAAAAGAAATGTAGAACAGTTTTTTCTATTCTCTGTATTTCTTCTACAGTTGCTCAAGAGAAAGAAAAAATAAATAAAAGAAAAAGAAAAAAATATCATTGGTGGATCTCTGTTTTGAAATTTGTGGATGATAGATACCTCGGTAGTTGCTACAGTGATGATGATGTTGGCATCTCTCATATATTGTGGTGATAGTGCCTTTCCCTCCACCACAAGCAGATCTTAAGTAGCTCTAGGATAAAAGTTCCTTTTGCATAGATGATTTCAGCTAGCATGCTGTTACCACTGGGATCTTTCTGTGTGGCAAGTGTGTTGAATATTTTGCTAAGCTCTTTCGTTGTTTCATAGTCAAGTTCATCCATTACGTATAAGCATTCAATGATTTTCAGTGCACCATCACTGATAACATTCTCTCTCAATTATAGACTACAGATCTGATTGGTGCTTTGTCTGGTCCATTGTGATTTCACTGGATGCTGAGTTTTTTAGCTATGTTGGCCTGGTTGATTTACTATACTATGACTACAACCACTTCCAGCTCTAATTAGATCATTTAGGTGACAAAAATATCCACTTGTTTTTAATCAGCCATCTCAGCATTTCATGGGTGCTCCTATTCCTGTACATCTATAACAGCTGAAGTCCTGATTCTCTGTCAGTTTACAAGAGATCCTTCTGCACCTTTTCTTTGCATCGTTTGTATTGAGTACACAGTATTAAGATTCTAACTTTTATCCTACATATCAAGCAAGGCCACTTCCCAGGTGTCACAGGTATTTTGTACTCTCTGTTACTAACTCGCACTTACTTTTTTGCCATGTTATCATTCAGGTTTCTGGACTCTTGATCATTCTTCCAGATGTGGATTATATTCAGCAGCTCTTCGATAAATTCTGTGATAAGAACCAGGTCATCAGCATACAAAGTTTTTGAATAGAGAATCTTTCATCTAATATATATAATCATAATGTTTTCCATATTTTAACATTATCACATTTCTTACATAAATATATATCTGCTAATCTCATTACAATCTCTTGTTTTTTTGTGTGTAATTTCATTTGTTTTAATAATATTTAACCACTATTGTATGTATTTATATTTGTTACAAAATAGTTATACTTACAAATATGCCAAAGTCACTTATCTAACAGAGCAGCTATTATTAACATGCTCTAAGTGCATTTATGATCTATTTTTGAAACAATGTCTTGTTTGTTTCCAATGATAGATTCTTAAAGTTCAGCTTTTCCTTCAGCAAACTTTATTAATGGCATTGCTAGAACTTGGTTTGTTATATAAGTCCTATTAACAGTGTAGACAATGTGTGGAAGTTATTTAAAAGCTTTCTTTCTCTTATGCCAATAAATAATCTTAAGAAAATGTTGATTTCTAATAAAGTCATCCTTATTTTCTCTATTAGTAAGTTACTTCATGCATAACATTTAAAAAAAATGTAGTTTGATTCGAAGGAGCCAGTCAAATAAGATTTTTATTTTTTTTGTGTGAGCATGCATTTTTGCATTTTCATACATGCTTGCATGCTATTTTAAAAAAGGTTTAGATTCCTTTTTTGTTCCAGTCTCTCGGTTTTGAAGTTGGTTTAGTATCCGTTTTTTGTATCATTTGATTTAGATAAATAGTGCAAAGCACTTTTTCTGTGATCATTGTACAATGGCTGTAGCAAAACTCCAACTTACAGTATGAATTCAGCACTTAGAGTTTAGAGTATCGTACCCTTAATGTTACTTTGTTGCAATAAATATTTAATTACTATTTCTCTTGACAAAAGCATTTGTATTCATTCTCATTCAAGATAATTCAGTTTTAGCAATGGTAAAAATGAAAAAAAATACTAAACTACAAATCAATTTTCAGTTTTACGCTTTAGCATTAAAATATTCTCTCTTTTCTTACTTGCTCTCCCCTCAATTAGTGCCACTCAGTACCAGGAATGGGTTAGGAACTTACAACTCTCCCGTTAAAAATTTAACACCTTGTCTACATGACAATCACAACTTGTATTAATAGTGCTATTTGATATGTTTTGTTAATAATCAAGAAAACTATTCACAATTTTGGAAAGTACACTCTGTAGAGTGGCTGGTGATAGGAAGGGCATCCAGCGATAGAAAACATGCCAAATGAAACGTATGAGTGAGACATGAGCTGCCAGCCTGTCTAGGAGAGTGGTGACTCCAAATCAGGCCCTGACTCAGTCTGAAATCACCCATCCATGCTAGCATAGGAAGTGGATGTAAAAAAGTGATGATGATGATGATAAATCTACAAAATTAGTGTGGAGAACCAGATATTAAACTGATCCAATATGTTGGATTGATGTACACAATCCCTTGTTGCCAAACACTTTATAGTCTGTTATAATTAGCTGATTTTAAATCTTCTGCCATCTACTTACAGTACTTTTTAGCTCCACATATTCACATCACCGTATGCCAGAAGTTTCATCAGTTGCGTATACATTATCTAGATTCCAATACCCTGTTAATTTCTCAAAAAATTTGGATTTGTTTTTGGATTATACAGTTTAAATTTTCTGATTACTGTGTTCACTGTCCTTACAACTCCACACTTGTCATTATGCAACCTATGTTTCATAAAAAATATCTTTGTTGCCAACAAAGGCAATCAATAGCTGTATATAAACCTATCCTAATCATTATGAAATATTAAATTTTCATCATTCCATTGCTGGTATTCAACGACAGAATTTATCTCCTACTTTCATTAAACCATCATACCTACTTGAACTTTACTGTTTGGCCACTCAGACTTTAAATATTGGTAAATTTAAAAGTGTTGATCCTGTCAATTTTCTTTTGAGAATGACCATTTCCCAAATCAGTGTTTAGGAATATTCCACTGCTTACTAATAACTTAATCTTGAGATAATAAATTGATTCTTTGAAAGGAAAGCAAATTCTATATACAAATCTAATTGATTATATATCAGTTTCAATCTTCATTAAATTTGATGGCGAAATACTTAAAAGTATCATTTACAGTTATTTTCCACATTAAGAAGAAAATAAGTCCTAATCACAAATACAATATTGCAGGGAAATGAGTTGTAATAAGGAAACAACACCTCAGGAAACTGCTATGACATACAGAGACGTAGCAAGGTCGGGGTGAGGGAGCCCCCCCCCCCTCCCCTCCGAGTGCAGGTGTGAAGGGGTGCAATATTTCCTCTGGCCTATCATACCTGTTAAATAAGGTGTGGGTGCTAAAAGTGTCTTTGACCCTGGTAGCTGAGAAACCTTTCTACGCCACTGATGACATATGCTAAGTTATAAACATCAAGTTCAAATAAACTGAGTCAAGCAGCTTATGGGAGGGGAGTTATTAAGACTTGTTTTAAGGTGTTTGAGGATTACCAGGATTACCTTGTTTAAGGTGTTTGAGGATTGCCTTGATCATGACTAATCTTCTTGTTAAGGCATTTGTCCAAGTGGTTTTTAACTGATGACACGTTTATGTAACGATGTTGTCTGACGCAGATGTGTAGTGGATGAATAGTATTATTGATCTAAAGATTTTGCTGCACATGTTGCATTCAATGTAATGCATTTGTTCAAAATACTAATTGGACAATCAATCAGATGTCTGCTTAATTGGTAAGTATTTCATTAGGGGAGGTGCAGAAGACTGGGCTAATTGTATATTTGTTGCCTCCCTGTGGATCACATATCAAATTGATATGGTTACTTGTTCAATTAATTGTGGTATCTTTAGAAAACAAATGTTATACGTGGTCTTTATTTTTTAAAAACTTTCTTGTAAGGTTTGTAGCCTTGTAAAGGACTCTGGGTATTCATTAAATTAAACAAAAAATGAATCAATGTTGGTGGTAGTCCTTCTTTCCATTTTTAAAAAAATTGCTACTCTTATTGTGAATATGAGTGATTTCATTATTGATGGCAGTGGGAAGTAGACTGATTTAAGCAGCATTGAGAAATATGTGTTAATATTTCCTTCCTCTGTAACCTTGAGTTGAAAATCTAACAGAAATAACTCTAGTATCAGCTATATTAAGTGATGTGTGCTTCCTCATGAGAAGAGGTTGGAATTAGTATATCATCCACCTATCTAGAGATTAATATGCAGGAGTGGTGAGTAGATAGTATCTTGTACCCCCAGTATATTCCTGTGTGAGATAACCAGCACCCATGATAGTCTTCATCTCATAGGTAAATCTGAATTCTAATTGTATGTATATTCTTCAAAATAGAAATATGGTTATATATTTTTTGACTATTAACTTCATCTTTAGTGATGAAACATTTCATAATATTTACATCTACACTACGTTTCAATCAGATGGCCTAGTGGATAAGAGCGTTTTGAAATAAAGGCTCCTTGTTTGAATCCACTCTGGTACTACTACTACTACTACTACTACGTACATATCCAGGAATAAGACAGATTAAATTGATCAAAATGTAGTGTAAATGTCAATAGATGATGTCAGTAGTCTGGAAAAGTATAATCGTATTAACAATAACATGTCTCAGACATTAAGTCATTTAATAGAAATAGTTGTTGTCTATTATAATGGATGAGATGATGGGGGGGGGGGGGTTATCCAACAGAGGGAGGCCAAAGCAGGAAATGTTGCTAGAAAGGAGATGATCCGACCAGTGTGTCAACAGCTGGTTGGTAGGTACAGGAGTATATGGAGAGATGACATCTGAACTAAAAGCATATACATTCAGTTTAACTACTGTAGCGTGTCATTTTTTTAAAAGTCTAGTTACGACCTCATAAGAATTACTGTTATGACTGGGGGGGGGGGGGGGAAATTGCAGATCATCGTATGTTGGAAAATCTTTGAAAGATGCTAAGAGATTTCATAAATGGATCCTTTAACTCTTTTGATACCAACCTGCCTGAAACTGCCCCTGGTTATTGGATAGAAAACAGCCCATTTTATAATGTTAATATTTATATTAAAATATTCCATCATAATTTTATGTAAAACATTTGTTAAAATATATTCCAAACACCATCTTAATAATGAAAAATTTAGTTATTTTACTGAATCCTCCCAAATTCTTGATAATTTTCAAGTCAGGCTTGTATGTCTTATCAAGATACTGTTCCTAGTTGTGAAATTATATTTGATTCTTATAGGAAGTCTTCTGCACCCCACAAACTTAGCATGCTAGGAATAAGTATAGATTTTGACAATATATTTTATTGACCATCAGAGAACTCAGAATTATAAGCAGTCAACCTGCTTGGTCAATTATCCAGTTCAAATTTGCTCTGCAGTACTGACCCTCCTTCTAGGTAGTTCATCCTTGTCATCAACTGATACGGTAAGAAGAGTTTGTAATATAGCATCTCTCCCTGTGTCTTGATCTTGTGTCATGTTTTTATGTGAGGCTCAACATTCTCATATTTGACCCAACCACCAACTCTTTGGCATCTTCCTTGATCTACCTCTGTCACTTGTATATTGCATCAACTCAAATTACCCCCTGCCCATGTTTTTCCTGCACCCATCAACTTGCAACTATTCAAGAGGAACATTAACTGCATTGATCTTACCAGTCTCGGAGGGCCTGCGAAAGCCATGGGGGCAATCCCTTTCACCAAACAATTGTTAAAAAATAAAAAAAAGTTAATGTTGCACATCCAGTATACTACATTCAATTCATTCCTTCCCAGTAGCAAATTAACCTCTCACATTACATGCCTACACTGCTAGCATAGTTGGCTCTCTTATGAATATCAGCTGTTTTTTATGCCCAGCCACTTCTCAATTCAGTTGTGCTTAACCTTTCCCATAAGGTGGTGGAGACAGTCATTAACAACTGCTTTCTTCAAAACATTGAATCCTTCTTCCTCCTTAGTGACCACCAGTTTAGCTTTCACAAAGCCAGTTCTACAGGAGACCTACTCTCTATATCACTCAGCAGTGGGTCCTCACCTACAAGAAATTTGGTGAAAACAATGTTTTTAGACTTGACACCAACAAAGCATTCAACCGTGTCTGGCACATTGAATCTTCTAGCAAAGCTGCCTGTCTATGGGCTCCATCTGCATCTCATCTCTTGGATCGGAGGATTCCTGTCAGATCGCACCATCGTGGCAATGTGGTGATGGAGCTCTCTCTGGCTCATAGTCTATCAACTCTGGTGTGCCCCAAGATTTAGTTTTGTCCCTCACACTCTTTCTCCTATATATCAATGACCTACTTGCTGTCACCTCCAACAACACGCACTCCTATACAGACAGCACCACCCTTCATTTCTCCCTAAACTTCGGTACTCAAATGTCATTCACATGCAATCTCACACCTCCTGCAAAACCTGCACTGACTCCATGAACAGAGTCCTTGAAAACATTCTCCAATGGAGTCATGTGAATCTTGTCTCCTTCAACAGCATAAAGAAACAATCACTATACATACCAAAAAACAATATCCTCTCTCCCCAAGATGAATAGTACACATCCAGAACCCTCAAGGTCACTACAAATGCTTGGCCTCACCATCACTGAGTATCTCTCTTGGTGTTCATACATCCTCAACATAGCAAAGACTGCATCACAAAAACTGGTCTTCCTCTTCAGGGCCAGAAAATACTTTAGGCCCCAACAACTACTAACCCTTTACAAAATTCAAAGGAGACCCACAATATAGTAATGCTCCCACATCTGAGACAGTGCTACTGCTATACATGCATACGTCCTAGACTACATCCCCCAAAAATGCCACCCTACTGATTGACATGAAGTCACCTGCCAATACACTCCAACCTCTGCTGTCTCCTCGCTCTACCCTTTCTACCGCTACTACAGTGGCTTCTGCTCCTCTGAGCTGGTTGGTCCTGTGTCATCTCCACTCAGGCACTCTTAACTGACTTGTCTCTCCTCCTCTCGTTACTATATTGCATCCACTCCCCCAGGTTCTACATTAATTATTACACTTAGTTCTTCCTTCTCAGAACATCAGTCCTCTGGACCCCCCCCCCCCTCCGCCCATGTTTTTCCTGTACCCATCAACTTGCAACTATTCAAGAGGAACATTAACTGCATTGATCTTACCAGTCTCGGAGGGCCTGCAAAAGCCATGGGGGCAATCCCTTTCACCAAACAATTGTTAAAAAAACCCAAAAGTTAATGTTGCACATCCAGTGTACAACATTCAATTCATTCCTTCCCAGTAGCAAACATTTCAAATTCAACTTTCAATCTAAATTTAAAGTAAAAAGCAATCCTACTAACTAATAATTTAAGCCTTAGGTTTATGATATAAGGTTGTGCATACACATATGAAACCAAAAATGTGCTCTTTCTCCAATAACTGGATTATTGATTCATTAAATTTAAAAGAAATGGTATGCATTCTTTTACTGGCTTCAGTCATGGATTGTGTCCATGCTGGGGCACCGCATTGTAGGGTATAGTTGATTACATCAACTCCAGTCCTTAATTTATTGACTGGTACTAATTTTCTCGACCTCAGAAGGCTGAAAGGCAAAGTGGACCTGGGAAGGATTTGAACTCAGAATGTAAAGGGGATATAATCAAATACCAGAAGGTGTTTTGTCTGATGCTCTACCGATTCTGCTATCCACCCCCCATATTAACATTTAAAGTTTTATTTTTGAGATAACTAAACATTAATAAATTGCTGTTAAATAATGGCTTTATGTTAGATTGCAAATTTATGCGATTCCTAGATTATTTATAAATCTAAAATAGTCTATTCTCACTTTTGGGTAATTATTGCCGATGAACATATTCTGCCAATAACACCCATTTGCAATCAAACATAAGCCGACTAACTGACTGGTGTTGCTAGTACTGTTTATATTGTCTGCCATTTAGTCAATATATTACAGATACATTCTGGAAAGTATCTGCAACGTATTGATTTAACAAAGACAATAAGTAGTTTGCTGTCACAACATGGTTTATGACATTAAGTTGCCACTACACATTAAATTTGTATACGTACTAGAATTTATGACTCAGATTTATATTATTAATTACTATGTAGTGTACATTGATTTCTGTTGATTAAGCATGAAGCCAAATTTTGTTGGAGAGGTGTGTTAGTTGATTGAATTAACACTAGTGTATTACTGGTATTTACTTTATCGACCCTGAATCGATAGATGAGACTAATACATCTTGTTAAAAACTCTGTCTTGGCTATCTCCACTATCTTTACTACATACTTGATATAACTTGCAAGAATATGTTGAAAATTGTTATAAACCTACTTGAAGGTTTTATTTTGCTGTATTTAGTCTTGTTTTATAAAAGAAATCATATTGTTTTTTTAGCATATAACATTCTCCCCCTCTCCCTAATTGGTTTTAAAATTAACGCAAATTATGCATAAAGGAAATGGTGCAGTGGACTTTAGTGGCTAATGATAGATATTGCTTACAACAAAACTGACTTGCTCTTTGGAAAATTGTTTAAAGAGAAAAACATTTAAACACTGCTGAGAAAAAGTTTAGAAAATAAGTATAGAAACTACTAGACCAGTCATGGGCAAACTGCGGCCCATGGTGCTTTCTGAATGGCCCGCCAAATTCCTGTAAATATTGAGAAATTTATAGAAAATGTACAACAACGCCAAGTTTCTCATTAAAATTTGTGAGTAAATTATTCAAATTTTCCCTATTTCTAAGGCAGATCAGCCACGTAGAGGCTCCACTGTTTGCTCGTTTGGGAGTTGTCTTTATGGCAGGTGTATTGCTTAATGGATTAGGTATCGACCGATTAGAGATCAGCTCATGGTTGTAAATACTTATCTACTGATATTTTGTTGGGTCTCAGAGTAAGTTCATAAAGATTAGACACCAGGCCTTCTGGTAAATGTTACTTATGATAGACTTGTGTGTTATCCAATGGGAGAGATTGATCCCTCAACCGCTTAACACCTACGAACCCTTTATGGAGTTAATGCTACATAACTCTATAATATAGCAAATTACAATAAGTGCAGATTAGCTTAGCTATTAAGTACAGTACGTTAGCTGTTGGTTGTAATTATTTTAAATGTTTATCTCCCAATAGTTTAACTGTGCAGTTGACAGCAAAGAGTTTAAACAGTGGGAGGAAATGTATCTAATATAAACAAAAACGTACGTCTTTCTTAAGTACATCTTATTAGTTCGTTGGCTGGTGTTGAGTGTTAGTAGCGATCAATATATATATATCTGCTACTGAATATGTTTATCAAGAGAAGAGAGGAGAACAAAAAGACTAAAAAAGAAAAGAAACCAAGATGACGCGTGAAGTCAAAACATTGATCCTAAATGGCTGCATGCTGGAACCTGTTCAAATATCGGTCGTTCGAAGATAGTGTTTGTTAGTTTAACATAGCGAAACCATGAAATGTTAATAATTCTAATTCAAAGTATTTTCATGAACTAAAATGAGAATCTCACATAGTGGCGGAAGTTATTCGTAGTTTAATAATACAAATTTAAAGCTACAAGTGACCGGATCGAAATGATGTTCGGAATGATGACTGAAGGGTCCACTGTTCGTATGCCCTTACTATCACCACGCTGTCTCCATAGCCAAAATATTCAACTCTCAAATTTCCTAGTCAACCTAGCTGTAAACGGGTACCATGTGTAGATACAACCCACTGTTTTAATTAGCGGATGCACTGAATGTTCGACGAATGTCTCATTAGCTTGTAGTACCGTGTTCAATTTCTACCATGAACGTCTCGTTAGCTGGTAGTGCTGTGTTCAATTTCTACCATGAATATCTCGTTAGCTTGTTGTGTGCTATTCAATTTCTACCATGAATGTCATTTGAAAGAGGAGTGGTATCCGCTTGGATGACCTGTTTTAGATATACTCTGTGAATACCAATTTTCAAATGGTGTCCCTGCGACTCAATAGTTTATAGCACTTTAAAACCACAAGATTTTTCTGTTTCCGTTCTTTTTTAAACCAGCCATCATCATCATCATCATCATCATCATCATCATCATCATCATCATCATCATCATCATCATCATCATCATCATC
>JAOPJM010001236.1:210353-222999 GCA_027124095.1 Muusoctopus leioderma | reverse complement strand
TATATATATAGAGAGAGAGAGAGAGAGAGAGAGAGAGAGGGGGGGGGGAGGGGAGGGGCTTAGACATATAAATGACATCCGAAAAGGGATAGTAAGTTTTGACACTTGGTGATTTACTACATTGTCTATTGAACAATGGCAGGCGAATTTCTCCCAAAGAGGAAATTCAATGCACTTTAACAGATAACATGGAATTAGTTCAACGAAGTTTCCCAACTAGTTAACTTAACCAATGATTTACTGTCATTTGTAAGAAAGAGACTGTCAATTGGTTCTACTTCACTGAAATCAACGAGAATACTGTACAAATGTAATCACGAATCCAGCGGATTGCACAGTGTTAAGAAATTGTTTAAATTACTAAAGTCATTCCGGTTTACTAAAGTTCAGACTTATTATTGTTCCCTGCCGAAAATATCGCCACAGTTCTTTAACACCTAACAGCAGACTGGAAAATAAAAGGTATTAAAATATTTCTTTTTTCTTTTCATAGCTGTTTTCTTTGGCATTTACGGATTCCTCTCTTTCTCTCTTGTTTTTATTTGTTTTTTTTCTCTCTCTCTCCTTCGCTTCCATAAAATGGTCTGGAAAATAGTCGTACGGTTGATATTGCTGACTTTGTTTTGTTATATAACTCTTGCATTGCACTTAGTACCACTGATTGTATCGAAATGGGTCCACAGCCACAAGATAATGCACAGAGCTGGAGCAACTGATAAGAAAACTGTCCATTTAAACGAAGGTGACACGCTGAAGCTGTCACTGTGTGTGAGAAAAAGAGCTATTTATTCAATAGCCAGCATTCGTTATTCAAATGATGGATTATCTGATAACATTACAGCGACATTGGATGGTATAACTATAGGAAGATTTACCTCAAAGACAAATTTTAAATATGGCGCGTTGTGGAATTATTTCCACACTTCGGAAAGAATTACTGAACCTATGGCTCTTGAGACCGGTACATATTATCTTGAATTATTCGTAAACAGTTCAGATAAGTATGGCATTGAAATTGATTCCGTGAACATCGAGACAAATGATACCATTGTAGGAGAATCTATTTTGATGTGCTATTTACACTGTCGGGCGAATTTCGATCCTACCAATGAGAAAATTCAGTGCTGTACAACTAGTTATATGGAATTAGTTCAACGAAGTTTTCCAACTTTGTGTGCTGAGCAAGACAACATCGACATTGCACTTTTCCGCCCAAACATTTCCAAATATAGAATTGTAGCTTCATACCCGAAGTACAACACTTCTCTAAATCTAAAACATGCAGAATTTAAAAACTGCGAAAATGTAAGCCCTTCATTGTTGTGGAGGCTACCCAGGAAAGGAAAAACATATTCTTCGGTTCAATCAACCCTGAAGTCATTTATATTTAGAGTAAAAGAAAAAATTCCTTACGTTTTCAAAATCCAATTTCATTTGAAGGGAAAAGCTGAAGGCTTAATTGATTCTGACGTAGGGTCAGTTCTGGAGGTGTATTTTATAAATGTTGAACGAAATTTCTCTGTTGATTGTTCCTATACTATAAGGGGTGGACATCTTTCTACGAACATCAGTTATTTAATAACACCACGTCACCCGAACCATACATGGACGGTACTAGATTACTCGTGGTCTGAACACCAGTGGAATGCCATCAAATGTAGTATTGTAAGCGCTTCTGACCAAACAATTAATATTGCATATATGCAACTTTCAAGAAGAAACGAACGCGGAGAAAACCAAAGCTACATTTATAAAGACGATGACATTATCATAAAAGGAGTCAATGTAGATTTTTGGTGGCGCCGACCAAAGACAACTCTTATCAGCTATAAAGATATATATTTTCCTAATATAGACTTTATTGTCATCTATAGACGTATCCCAACTACGTCTAATTTCAACCAAATATTCGTCCTATATCAAGATGGTAACTCACGTACTTTACCACTTCCTCCGGAAGGAATCGACTGGATTCCGTTCGGGTCTTCGGTAATCATCGGACAAAGTAATTTAAGCGCTTACCGTCCAGTGTCCGAAATCACCAGAATTCACATTATGGATGTTTTCAAAGACAGAGTCCGACTGAAAGTGAATTATTACGATGGTGGAGCGGCTATCGTTAATATATTGAGTAAACGTAGCGAGACTGAGGTATTGGTCACACCGCTTACATACAGACGATCTCTCTTAATATTTCCATTTGCACGTTTTCGTTCCATGTGGGTAATTGATGGACAATGTGATGTCGACCATCTGCAAACCGACGACAACCGAGCACGGGGAATTTTGGATGGTTGGGGGGAAATGAAAGGGTGTAAAGCCAATTTCTTTCGGATGTGTCAGTCTTCTCACTTAACACTCAGCCCAGACACCAAGATAGAAATACTTCCGTAAACAAAAATATTACAGCTACTAATACAACAACAACAAAACAACTACTACTATTAACACCACCAACATCACAACTAATGTTACTAACAACAAAACCTGCAACACAGCACAATCACCTCTACAAAAAAAAATACAAAAAAACTTTGGAACACCGGTGTACCCGTCATATGCTGGACAACCGCGTTGGCCAGAAGCAGCAGCCAAATACCCTTCAAATTACACACCCCAGTCTTTAAAAAAAAGTAATCTTAAATACGCAATGTATGAGATAAAACAAGACGGGATGGTCATGGCTGGAATGCCTTTGATCATAGGTCTGCTCATTCAGAGCTCACTTGGGGCTAAACAACAACAACAACAACTACTACTACAGTATCTAGTAGTGAGTGTAGTGAAAAACTTACATGAAACTATTGAGAAGACGTAAAACATGTTTCAAACAGTTGCTCTAACTTATTGTCCATGGAATCTGTTTATTTTAGACAACATGGTGGTGTTATGTTTCAGTTAGACAGCAGAACTTAGAACAATAACGGAACCACGTGGTTGGTTTGATTTGTATTCATGTTGTTGACGGAATAAAAAAAAAACAACCAGCAACGATTTGCTTATTAGCTGATGTTTTTATACGTTAACATTCTGCATGGTTAACATGAGGATTGGTTTCCACTGTAACATCATCTAAACTACTCAGGTACTTACTATGTTTTGATTATTTTAATTTATTAAATTTCTTGACTTTTTTACTTGGTTTCAGTCATTGAACTGCTACCATGCTGGGGCACCACTTTCAAGAGGTTTAGTCGATCATATCAACCCCAGTACTTATTTTATCAATATTTATCGAAATGCTGGGTTACCTTACATAAAGGGACTCAATTCTATTCACTGTTTCACACTGGCATACACAAACACACGTATGTACAATATGTATACGATGGGCTCCCGCACAGTGTCCATCTACCAAATTCCCTTCACAAGACATTGGTCAATCTGAAGCTATAGTAGAAGACACTTGTCTAAGGTGCCATGCAGTGGAATCAAACCCGGAAGCATGTGGTTGCGAAGTAAACTTCTTAACCATGTGGCTATGCATACGATAAATGTGTGTACAGGAATGGCGTAGTCAATTATATTGATCTTCAATATATTGATAGAGCACAGAGGGATGAAGATTATACAGTTGACATTGTGGGATTTCAACTCAAGATAGAGAGGGACAAGACTTAAATACTGCAAAGCATTTAGTTCGTCGCTCTACATTTCTGCTTACAGTATTGTATGGAGTTGGAGTTGGAGTGGAAGTGTAGTTGATTTTTATTGCTTTGCTCTAGAACAGACAGATCAACGTGGTTAATGTCCTAGTTATCAGTTTATTAGTTTGTCTTATTGTTGGAGGTCATCGTCATTCCTGTTGAAAACCACTCAACTGTGAAGTAGGGGAAACCACCCACCTTCCGTGGTTCAGCCAGTAACACTGAGTTAACCAGAGTTCTGTCCCTTGTCAAGAGGCACTTTGCAATGGCTGTAGAAAGTTTTAAACTAACAACGATATAGTCATTAATCATAAATAACCATGTTGTCACTAGTCTAGCATATTCGCAGCCATTGTGATTAATGTATATGTATTCTTAATATTGGATTGGCAGAATCGTTAGAGCATCGAACAAAGTGCTTTGTGGTATTCAGTTACAGCTCTTTACATTCAGAGTTCAATTCTTTCCAGGGTCGATATAATCAACTGTTCCCTCTCCTCAAATGTCTGGCCTTGTGCCTATGTTAGAAGTGTCATATTGTCAAATAGCGAGCCTTTAGAATTATTTGTGCCACACACTCCTGGTAATAACATCTATTCATTCCGCCTGGGTGGTCTTCTTTTAATTGTAATTGGGGGTTCAGAGGGTAAGAGCAGAGAAATTCTTTTTTAAAGCTGGAATACAAATAAAACATTGCAAGTGAGAGATGTCAACAGTCTCAACCAAACAAATATAAGTATTTTGATATAAAAATGTATGTGTATATATATGTATTTAAAAACATAAATTTGGAAACATTACTGACTGAATCCAGTGGAGATTGAACACACATTTTTATATTCTCATGTAGCATGTACAAAAAGTAGAAGTATACAAACACACACACATACACAGTTCAACTCTGTAGCCTTGTCAGCTAATCCTCTATAAATTTCACTATTCGTAGTATGGAGCTTTTGGGGGGGGGGTTCTCACTCATGGCCATTTTTCATTATATCTGCAAGAATCATCAAGATTCTGACACTGGAATAAAATTATTTCCATTGTGGCAGATGCTTCATTTGACAACCAAAACAAATGGGTACCAAAGACATTAGCCACATTATGCAGGAGTGAGATAACACTAATAACGGCAAGTGATGTGAATAGAAGATTATATGTATGAATATATATATATAGTGAGTGAAATATATGCTATTAGTTTCAGAAAGAATACTCACCATGACAAAGTTCGGCTACACAGATTGAGACAACACAGAATTGAGACATATGAGATAATGTTGAATTGCAGACCTGTCCAACCCATGCCATCATGGAAAAATAAAGGACTAAAATTATCACCATGATCATCATCATCGGTTTTAAATATCATTTTGAACCATTTCACTTTGTCATGAACTCTGTAAAAACACAAACATCTCAACATTCTAGTGCCACATACCACCCCCCCCCCATTCCCACACACACACACACACACACACATATACACTTTTACTTGTTTCAGTCATTTGACTGCGGTCATGCTGGGGCACCAGTACTTATTTTTAAGTCTGGTACTTATTCTATCGGTTTCTATTGCTGAACCGCTAGGTTACAGGAGGTAAACAGACAGATATGGAGACAAACACAAGTGCATACACACACATATACATATACATATATATACACACGACGGGCTTCTGCAGTTTCTGTCAACCAAATTCACTCACAAGGCATTGGTCGGCCCAAGGCTATAGTAGAAGACACTAGCCCAAGGTGCCACGCAGTGGGACTGAACCCGAAACCAAGTGGTTGCGAAGCGAACTCCTTAACCGCACAGCCAGGCCTGCGTCTATATATATATAAAATTAATTTGAAGTTTTTTGTTTATTTTCCTTGTGTGTTTCTTGTGGTATCTACAAGTTTATTTCTTTGAAGCAAAACAGGTCGGGAATTCAAACGCATCTTAAATTTCTCTCATGGGAAAATGTGCCAATGCGATACTCATGGTATTCCTAGTTTGATGGATTTATTATAACCTACTTATTTATATTATACTATGTGTCTAGTAAAACTAAGTAAAATAGCCTCACATCACTGTAACAGATATAAACATCTTACTTTAGAAAACCAAACCCACTTAAACCTATGTTGATGATGATGAGGAACTATCATTTTCTTTTTTATTGTCTATATATTTATTTCTTCTTTTGGTTAATCTAGTGAAGGTTGTAATTCAAGACGAGACTGGGTGTTTTTTTGTTTTTGTTGTTTTGTTTGTTTGTTTTTCGTTCTCACTCCACTGAAATAGGATAATATGAAGAAAGAAAGAAAAAAACACATAAAAAGAAACATTAGTAATTCACAAGCCATCAGAAGTATTGAATGTCTAATCATTTAAAATACAAACCTCAGGGCCAAGAAAGATGCCTCTGCACAGTCACTCGACCTGCTAGAAATAGCAGCCATATCTTCTTCAACTCGTACCCTACCTTCTTAAAAAAAGAAAAAAGGACACATTGGATAATTTAGTCGTTGATATATAGAGATGGAATGGTCATGGCTGGAGTGAGTTTGATCATAGTTCTGCTCAATCAGGGTTCATCTGAGGCTAAACAACAACAAATGCACTTCCCTAAGTTATAATTATAAACTAAAATTCTCCAAAGTATACAATGTAAAATAATTATCTATTAATATAATTGGCAGTGTATCTCTCTCTCTCTATTCGTCTGTTTCCCAAAGGGAGATAACTGCTCTTATTGGTATATAATAACTGCTCTTATTGGTATATAGTAATAATAATAATAACTAGTGTTACTCATCATGACAGGTAATGTTGGGAACATATTTTTGCCACTGTAGGTAATATCAGACAATGTTACATCTCTAATTAATTGATAATTAAACAATATCACTTTTATTGATAACATATTTATTCCAAATATACAAATTAGTAATTTGTTTTATTTAATTTTTTTAAAGTTAATAAATATATTTATTTTGAAAATTAGTATTCAATTCATTATTTTATAAGTAGAATGAAATTTGAAAAAAGTAAAATTACAATTATCATACTTATGTAACATTACTTGATATTACCTATAGTGGCATAAGTATAGTCCCAAAATTTCCCATCATATGATGGAGGTAACACTCTAGTTTCTTTCAATATCAGCATGTGGTAGTGATATATCAATTTTACTTAATGTTTAATATCTCACTGGTACCAGCTGATAATGGCTGGTTGTAACAGCTCACATCTCTTACAATATCTTTATTGTGTGACAAGAGAAGAGAGAGAGAGGGGGGTGTGTGTTAGATGAGCCTGGGGTGGAGGTGATATGCAACTAACTACTCAAGAGGAAGGAGTAGAAGCTGTTGTAGCAGCAATAAACAAGGCAAAATGAGGAGATAGAACATCTGTGGGCTGGACGTTGTAGTGTGTTGGTGAGTGAGTCTTTGCCAATCAGTTGTATGGCTTTCTGTAGGATAGAGTCTAAGATGATTGTGTATATGTGTGTGTAGTAGTAGTAGTAGTACTCTATTGTGGATCTCACTTGAGCTTTGTAGAGAGTCAGCAACTATAGGGAGCTGAAGTATTTTCTGGCCCTCAACAGGAAAGCTAGTCTTTGGGATACAGCATGTAAAGAGATGGATCTAAATACTATAAAACACTTAAGTCAAAATTCTGTGTGATTTTCACCAACTCAATGCCTTTCAGATATTTTTAAATAACAGACCAATGCAAGGGAATTTGTAATAAAGAAACTGAAACACATTACATTTAAGAGATTACAACAAAAAAAAAATAAAAATAAAGAAAACAAATATTTTATTGCTTCAATTTAAAATTTATTGATTACATATATAAAAAGAAAAAAAATAGTAAAAATAGCAACAGCATACCTTGGTTAATAATTATAGTTGGTTAATAAGTTACAAAAGGATAAAATGTTTCCACAAATTACAAAGATAACTTTAAAGAGTACTGAACATTAGCTTCCCAATACCAAATAACTTCAATACAGATTGTAAATATAATATATACATAAAGGTCGTATTAAACTGAGTATCTATTCTCCAATATCTTATATGTATGTTACATGAATAAAATGTGTGTGTGTGTGTATATATATATATTTGTGCATGTGTGTGTGTGTATATATATGTTACATATATAGAAGTTACATATATAGAAGTTACATATATATGCACATATGTAATAGATATATATATATATATAACTTTTATAGATGTATACTTTTATGTAACTTTTATATATTGCTTAAAAATATCCTTGAAATTGAAAGAGATTCAGAGAAGGTTCATACAATTTTGAAATACTTAAACAACCTAAAGTAAAACCTCAAATTATTGTGGCTTGTTTTCACTGCCCCACCATTCTTAGCCTTAACTGCTTTAAACATTTTGATACCAACCAACCCAATTCCACCTCAAGTTATATGATACAAAGCCTCTTATTTTAAAGTATTCATATTTAAATTAAAACCTTGCATAATAATTTTATGTAAGAATCTTTTGCTGTGTTCCAAACACCAACTTAACAATGAAAAAGTTATTTTACTAATTTTCTCCATAAAAATATTGTCACAGAAGGGTTAAATATTCTGTTCTATCCCATTTTTATGTTTATGCCTCTGATGATCTAAGTGAGTGAGTGAGGATTTTTATCTCATTGCTAGCGATATGTAAAATATACCTGTCTTCTGCAAGAGCAAAACTCTCTTGCATAGATACGGCTTAATTATATAGTCATGTCAATATGCATATCTGAGCACAATTCTACCGCTTCTATTATTATGATTGTTCATATAGATACTACCTTCCACCCATTCACACACAGAATCTAGATATTTCTATGTATTAAGTCTTTGTAGCTAAAACATTTTATCCAGTTCTATAAGTACCGGTTGTTATATAATATTTACATACAAACTATCTCTCTCTCTATATATATATATATACATATATATGCATATATGTATATTATAATATTTATCTGAAGCTGAAACTTCACAATCACTACTTTGAGCTTCATCTTTCGGCAATAATGGAGTCACTAATGGCAACAGTGGAGTTACTAACGAACACGGGTTTATAAAGCCATATTTATAAACCCATATCTATAAACCCATGTTCATTAGTGTTTATACAAATGGAGTCATTAGTATCATTAGTAACTCTACTATGATTCATTTTTTTCTTTTATTTACATATATACAAAAGGAGAGGGTAGGACCATCAGTACTCCAACAGAGCACTAACACACAAAGCATTGCCACGAATGATTGCAAGACCAATTGTTGCCACAGTCATGACTTAGAGGCCACTTCACCTGTCACTTCATCTATCCTTGTCGGATAGCGTTGACGAAAACCCTCGTTGATCTACAGGTGACACCAGTTGTCTCCATTGCCACCGGTTCAAAGAGACATGTGTCTAGCAGCAATGCGTACTGGCATCGCTTGCCATCCTTGGCCCTTGCTACAGCACTCGATAGAAGGATCACAGCCTTCGAGATGTTGCTGTCAGCGAAAGTGTCAGTGATAGTGAAGTCCCAGACCAACATGCAACCCAAGGCGTATGGAAAACAGATCATCCACTATTGTCTGAAGATCCAAAAGATGAAACTCAGAGTAGTGATTCTAAAGTTTCAGCTTTAACCCTTTCGTTACAATATTTCTAATGAAATATACTGCCTATGATTTTTAATTAATTTTGAAAATAATCAAGAATTTGGAGGGATTTAGTAAAATAACTAATTTTCTCATTAATAAGTTGGTGTTTGGAACATAAATTAACAAAAAGTAAAAATTATAAAGGAAGGTTAAAACATGTTTGTATGCACCAATTCACTCTATTTCCTATCTGTGTGTGTGTGTGTGGTGTGTGTGTATATATATATATATATATTGATATTTTGTAGAGTGTTAAATAGCAACCCCATGATTATATGGTTCTTGGAAGCTGCAATGCTGACCGGACTTATGTCTGAATTACTGTTGATGTACCTATGTCGTCTTTTTCCCCGTCTTTTTGCATAATATATATATATATATATATATATCATCATCATCGGACGTAAAACGATGATGATGATGATGATGATATATATATATGTGTTTTGAGTATTTCAATATATATATAAATTTTTGAGTATTTCAATATAAAACAGTTCTTACAGGAAGTAAAAATAAAATAAAAAGAGACCATTTCTGAATATGACAAGGTTTAACCTTCACCACATGTTTGTTTTTGTTTATTATTTCAAGTAGTTATAAGTAATGCTTAGGGATTATTATTATTATTATTATTGCAATGAATTTCCCAAACTAATATTATCTAAATTCTTCCAAAGTGTAGTCAGTGATATGAAAACTTTCAGAGGAATATGGATGGAAAAACAAAACAGTGCCCATACACCAACTGTTTGACCAATTTGTTGTAGAATATATATATATGGGCTTTAGATATTAAGAGATTCTGAATGAAATAAAATAAAACTTTTAAAAAGGTTATCATTAAAAAAAATAATAATCTCGTAATTGAGTATTGAGTTTGTTCTTAATGTTGAAGTAAAAAAGTACTTCATACTGTAAAAGAAAAATCACAAAAGTTATAAAAGTATACTTTTTAATTGATAACCCTATATATAATATACATTATCTATAAAGAATTTAGCACTAACTGCAATTTTGAAATCACTGTGAATTCAATTAATCTTCTTTTTTTTTTAATTATCACTCATCTGTTTTTGAAAAAGGAAAAAAACAACAACAAATAAATGACCTTGTATTATTTTGGTCAGAAAAAAATTATATATATATATAATTAATACAGTATAATATATGACAAAATATTTATTTAGTGTGTGGTGCTTTGTATAAAAAGTAGTGTTAAGAGATTACAATCTTCTAAAATGTTCAACATAGTTCTTCAAAATATCTTCATGAATGGTAGTATTAAAACAAAAGCAGCAAAAATAATTCACATGGTTTGAACAGAACAATGAAATATAAAAATAATTAAGCAGATCAAAAAAAATAACATGAATTAAGGATTTCTTTTTGTTTCGATATATGTATATCGCATATTTAAGAACAGGGACTCACTATCGTAAAAAAATAAAATCATTTAGAACTACTACTTGTTGTAAATTATATGAATATGTATAGCAAATGAATATAAAAATTTGACAACTTTAAAGCAGTTTGAATATAATAAGCAAACAATATATTTTGTGTTTTTATTCAAATCACATATCAGCTGTGGATTATATTTCTCTTACTGCAGTAAGGCACAAGCAAAATGAGAGTGCTTATACTGAAAGAACTACTACTAATATGATAGATTATGTTATATAGATATATGGACTAACAAATGAAAGAAACAAAAATAGATATATAAACAAAACACAGCGAATGGTATCAATAATTAAATACTTTGTGTGTTTATGCTTATACTGGTAAAATAAAAGTAATCTAGTATTATCTGACAATCCTGCATTGGGTAATGTTTTCATATTAAATAAGTTATGAAAAATTACAGTTCAGTAATTAAACAAAACAATTTGACAAGGACAACCCAGAAATAAGAGTTAATAAAATATAACTGAGTTAGAGCTTGGTTTTTGAATACTATGAAAGCCGTAGCTAGCTTAGATATTAAAAAGGTGCCTGCCTACTGACAAAAAGTGCCCTGTCTCCAACACTGCACTGTTTCCTCTACAAAAACACTTTAAAAACTTGCTGGCTATGACCTTGAAGCTACAAACAGGTGCCATAGGAGGTGCAACTCACTGCTGTAGAAATACAAATCACCAGTGCTGAGTTTAAACTTTTCCATGGACTGGACTACTACTGCAGCAGGAGGAGACAGATACCCACCAGTAGCATTATTATTCAAGACAGAATATAGGAATAATCAATCAATACATACTGTGTGTGTATGTGTGTGTAAGCTTTAAGTTGATGCCAGTATTGAATACAGGCATACTGACAGCTCAGTTATCTATGACCAGCAAGGATATTGAATGGGTTTGATAAAAGAAATCAAAATAATAATTATCATGGAAAGGTAATTAATAACAAAATGAGTTTTATAATTAATATTTGAAAAAAAAAAAAAAAAAAATTATATGGACAGAATTATTTTTGAAGAATTAAAATGAAAATACAAATTTTACACACATGTTATATGAGTTACCAAAAATAAATTCAGAGTATGAAGCACTCGAAAGATTTTAGGGTCAGTCAGTGTTTATATAATGTGTTTGTTCTCCAATAAAAATATCAGAAGGATGGACTAAAGTAATTGGTCAAAAAGACCTGAGTAAATTAAAAGTTTTATAAATCACAAAAATTACTTTTTTTTGCATATAATTTAATTATGTATAAGTCATCACATGAGGCTCATTTTAAGTGAAATGAGTCCAGCTGATCAAATTAACAAGATGGAATAATTAATGAATAGAGCCGTAATATTGTATTTATTCATACAAAGAGTTTGATACTAATTGCCAGCTTGGTAGATAGCAAGAAATATTTAAAACTGGTTATATACAGAATCAGTTGTTCAGCATTGTGAAGTGTTAAAATATAGCAATTATTTTTGTTCCCTCTACCCGCTATAAATTGAAGCAGCTGAACAAATTTCAAGTAGCAACGAAAAAGAAAGATAAAAAATAATTCTTTTGCAGGAGCCATATAAAAAAAAAAAATTTTTTTGCAGGAACATACTGATATGTTAGTGTTAGCAGCAAAAATAAAGGTTAAAATTTGAAATGATAAAATTGAACTCACAAAAAAATAATTGAAAATACACTAAGTTTCTGAATCAACTGAGATTTTCTCAACGCAATCTTCTGGTTGAAGATCAAAACTGGAGAAGAGAAGAAGAAAAAATTTATCTTAAATATTTCTGTAATATACTGAGTCTTGTAATATCAGTCAGAAACTTGTAATATATTGAGTCGGAGTCTTGTAGTATATTAAGTC
>JAOPJM010001236.1:186656-196662 GCA_027124095.1 Muusoctopus leioderma | reverse complement strand
GATCTGATCGACTTCAAGGCGGTGCCCCAGCATGGCCGCTGTCCAATGACTGAAACAAGTAAAAGAGTAAAAGAGTAGTTGATGGTAAAAATAAATCCATCACCCCCGAATATATCATAAGTGAACAACAACAATTTATAACATAGGCACAGGACCACAAATTTGGAGGAAAGTAACATTCGATTATTATATCAACCCCAGTATTTGACTGGTACTTTATTTTATCAACACCCAGAAGGATGAAAGGCAAATTTGATTCCAGCGAGAATTGAACTAGGAACATAAAGGGACTGAACTAAACACCACAAGTCATTTTGTCCACCTCGTTACTGAATCAGCCAAACCATTGCTTTAAAAATAATAATAATATTTTTTATTTGCCACAAGGGCGTCAGACGAGGGGACATTACAACAACAAATTAGAAAACCAGTGGGGGTTACATAGAATCAGTTATGAGAAAACATTAGTATAGAAAGAAATGACATGAAACATCTCAATAGGACAGGACAGCTACCTAGGGTCAATCAAGGAACTCCACAGATCCACGGTTACCCAGACTATAAAGAACAAGTGCCCTTTCCCAGCAGTATTCCACAGCCTATAGGTGCATGTGTTGAGAGTGGTTCCATTCACTTGGGACATACTCACCACTCTAACCCACAAGGGCAACAAATTCACTGGCGAGGGCAACGCAACAGCTCTTCTCCCTCCACCCTCACTTTTCTCTCCAAGTGGAACTTGAGGAAGTTGATGAAGGTTTTGCTAAAGAGCAAAATGTCTGTCTTCAGTCCTTGCAATCTTGTTCACCATACAACCTCTGTCACCAGAGCCACCAGACAGAGTAAAAATCGCAGCCCTTTCTAGCCAAAGGAAGATGATGTCGCAATATATGAACCCCTTATAGAATTTATCCAGGCTTCAAAAATGAAGGTCCACTTTAACCCCTTTTGTTACCGTATTTCCAATGAAATACACTGCCTTTGGAGGGATTTAGTAAAACAACTAACTCTCTTGTTATTAAGATGGTGTTTGGAACATAACTTAACAAAAGGTTCTTACATAAAATTATAATGGAATGTTTAAATTTAAATATGAACACTTTAAAACAAATGGGGTTTTTATCATAGAACCAAGGGGCGGTTTGAGGCAGGTTGGTACCAAAAGGGTTAAGAAAGAGACTAAACAGCTTCTTGATGATGCTACTATCGAGTCCCCAGTCTCTCCACAGTGAATACAAGTGTGTGTGTGTGTGTGTGTGTGGGGTGGGGTGGGGTAGTAGTAAGAAACAGTGGCAAACAACACCTTGTTATCGACTATTCCAGAATGATGAATTGCTACTGCTGTCTAGATGCCTATAACACTTCCTAATATTGAAGATCGCATTTGTTCTATTTCCTACAATAAATTCTACAGTAAAGTGAACCTGAAAGCAGCATACCATCAGATTCCACTCAACGACGACGATAAGAGAGATACACTGTATTTCAAGCTGATGGACCTTATTCCAGTTTACAAGGTTACCTTTTGGTGTGACTAATGCCATAACTGCTTTTCAAAGAGTGATGGGTGGTATAATTACACCGAAAATGGTATCAAAGGAGTTCACACCTATTTCAACGATGTTATTATCATTGGCAAAACTATTGAAGAGTATGATGGGAAGTTGGCACAATTTTATTTCAGTTACTAAGAGACTCGGTGTTACATTGAACAATGTTAAATGTCTTCTCTACCAAACATCCATTGTTACCTAGGATACAAAATAGAAAATAATTCTCTGCAACCTGGCCCCGAAATTTTGAAATCCCTCATTGACTACCCAACACCTAGCAATGCTAAACAACTACAATGACTACTAGGTTTGTTTAGTTACTACTCTAAATGGGTGCCTCCTTTCTTAGAACTAATTCAACCCCTACTAAATCCTAACAATAAATATGAGCCAAAGGTCAATACTGTTCAACTGATTGATGCTACTCATCACTATGCTTGTATCAACTACCCAGATGGTCGAATTGACACTGACTCAACAATATAGACCTATCTGGAAGACAGACCTCTGTACGAAATCAGTCAAACTCTAGTTCCATTGGTGATTGCCACATTGTCAACTTGTTGAAGAAACTAACCCAAGAAAGCTCTGGATGATGGATGTTCCATTAATGATTGCCACAGTGACATGATGAGAAGTCAGGCTCAACAAGCATGTGAGTGGGAGCAGTCCAGCGTTGATCCAGTTATTGAAAAGGAAATCATGGTTCCACCACTCAAATTTCCTCATCACTCAACAAGGATCTGGAAAGTACTAGATAGATTAAATCTTTGAAGTGTCAGTGAATGCTATGAAATTATTATTGCTATTTCCAATGGTATACTTTAGTTGAAGGATTGCAGCCAGCTATTTACAATAAAAACGGATACGTTTTCACTTGTGCTTCAAATACTGAAGATGAATGTTTTAGTCGGAAAAAACATCACAACACTTAATTCAACAGCTGGGAATTAAAAGCACTAGCAGATGCATGGAGGAGAGATGCTGACACTGGTAACAATATGTAATACAAGTGGATTATGCATGTTGGGTGCAGATCCTCTGCATTCGCTGCTAATATTTCATTACCACAGTGTTATACATGTTTCATATAGTTTAAGATTTCAAATAAAAACAGTAGCCATCTTTTGCTAACAAAGGCTATTCACCAGATCCATTTATAGTACTCTTTCTATCAATTCATCTACTATGACCCGACAAGGGAGCCTCTACGTGGTCACTTAACTTGCAAGAAATAGTAACCGTATCTCCTTCAAATCCCACCTTACTGTCATATGAAAACAAAATGAAGGACATTAAATAATGTAGTCCTAGATATACTATGGCTGAAAAAAAAAACAAGACAAGATGGTTACAACTGGAACGCCTTTTGTCCATATATCTACTTGTTCAGGGCTGACCTGAGGCTAAACAATAACGGCTGCACTACTTCCAGTGAGCCATCTAAGTCTTCAATTCATTCTGTTATCTATTGCTGCACATCTGGTGAATCTTCAGTTCTAGCCCTCTCAGTGATCAACCAGGCTGACACAACTCTCAACCTTGCTTTTTGCATACAACACACCTCAAGTTATATGTTGTAAAATGTCTACTACTTTCCTAGCTCTACTTGTTTTGTGTGTGTGTATGTACCAACAGGAATACTCATTAACTACTCTGCTCAAAGTTTCTCAAACAACTGAGATCATTATCATTGAAGATGGTTGGGAGATTAGCCTGATGGTGTTTGAAGGAAAGCTCACAGCTGGTATCAAGTCTATCACACAGTAGACCAACAACACAACAGATGTTGTTAGCACTATTGACACAGTTGGTGATATTTTATAATTTGCTGTATTTCATTTTGATGTTTACCCTTTTGAATTATTCATGTTCAACCAAGATGTGTGAATAACAAATATAATAAATATCAATACAATTTTTGCTAATTGTTGTTGATAAGCCTCAGGTGAACCTTCATCAAACAGGCTTTCCAGCCATGACCATCTCATGTTTTTTTTGTATATTAGGGATTACATTAATTAATGTGTCCTTCCTTCTTTTTTTTAAGATGGTAGGGTGTGATTTGAGTAAATTTGACTATTTGTAGCAGGTCAAGTGACTGCATACAAACTCACTTGTTAACTGCACATTTGTATAATTTTTGAAAAGACAATTTTTGTTGTACTAAATTAATTCAGTTGTATCACTAACAGTAGAGCAAAAACTAATAATTTATTGTTCAAGTCAGGTGTTAACTATAAACTGTGAAGCTTAAGTTCACTTCTATAAATAAAATCAAGTTCAACATCTCTATATTTAACTCTTAATATCCTGTAGGACACAGTTCCACATCATCAAATTGACATGAATTATTGAACTATATATATATGATGAGAGTGAAATATTTTTGTGTGAGAACACCTCAAGCACCTGTGTTTCTTACCTGTAAATTTCGGTATAAATAAGCTACAAAAAACCTGTTCTTAGAGCAATTTCTGCCCAATCATTACAAGATTTAGAAAATGTTTAACAGGATGTTAAGAGTTAATGACCACTTTTACCTAAATCCACTTATTGAAGATTCCCAGACCCCATAACACTTATCAAAACCTTCCTCCCCAGTATCATAGCCCCTCCATGCACCTGCTGACCACACGCAAAAATGTTTAATTGAACATTAACCGCACTATTGCTATTCCCCAGACTAGGCGAACCTGATTAAGGCTTTGGATTCTGCTCCCCTTTCTCCTCATATTAACTCGTATATATATTTGAAAAAATAGTGGATTTCAATTTAGAATACCATATCTATGTTCCATAAAAACAAAAACTTCAGAAAACATTTAAAATAATGTAGTCCCATTTTAAATGGGACAGTTACCACCACCACCTATTTTCTGGGTCGTACGCACATCACACCACTCGGTTTAACACCACCACCTGACCCATGGGTGCCTTTAATGGAGTTTGCTCTGTTGCAAACATTTGGAACAAGCTTCCGGCAGCCGGTTCCCCGTGACCTCTCAATGCACCATCATCCTTTACACTTCAAGATGCCAAAACCCAGAACTAAACTCATCACCTCTTACTAACTATCCATGGAAGCACAAGTGCTTCACTCATCACCCATCAGAAACCGTTAGGCATGTGACTGAAACCATCCTCTTAGGCATGTCCCACCACATCCCACACACAACAAAAACTGAATGCCATAAGTTCCCCAAGTGGTTCACTCATAGCTGTGCTATAGCAGTTCATGCAAAAAGCAAGGCCTACAACACCTGGAGAAATTCACACAGCCCCAAAAAACTTGGCAGCATTTACCCAGCACTGCAACTCTTGCAAGGCCACTATCTGAACCACGTAGGATGCCTCCATGAATCACACAGCCCTCGAGCTCTCCCACCTCCAGCTGATCCTTCTGGTTCCTTGCCAAAAGGATCTCCACCAACTTAGCAGAATCCTCTTTTCCTCCACTTCTCAACCACAATGGTTCTGTGAGCAGTACCCCCCCCCCACACACACACACACAAAGAAAGGCTGTGCTGCCTTCTTTACATCTAACTCCACACCCTTGGTAAATCTCCTCCAAATATAACCATTTCCACCCCTCCAGGCTCACCACCTTACACACATACATGTCAAGTGCGAAAGTACCTCCGGTCACTTCAAACCAACAAGCTCTGACAATGTCCCTTCCATTACCCTCAAACAATGTGCCCCATAGCTAGCCCCTATACTCACCAAACTCTCCCTCTCTATAGGGATATACCTTGATCTTTGGAAACAGGCCACAGTGCGTCCCATTCCCAAGAAGGGCAACCCCTCTGACCCTGCCATCTAGCGTCCTATTGCACCCACTTCCAATATCTCAAAAATAAAATATACAGCCATTAACAGCGACATTCTCCAGCACCTTGAATCTCTCAGTCTCCTTAATGACCACCAATATGGCTACCATAAAGCCATATCTACTGGAGACCTACTCTCCTATGTCATTCACCAGTGAGCTCTTGCCCTAGAGAAATTTGGTGCCGCTGCTGCACACACAGACATCCTAGACTGCATCCAAAGTAAGGTCCCTCGACTGATTGGCATAAAGTCATTCACAGATATGCTCCAGCCTCTGGCCCACAGATGTGCTGTCTCCTCTCTCCACCTTTTCTACTGCAACTACAATGGCCTCTGCTCCTGGGAGCTGGCTGGTCTCATGCCATCTTCACTCAGGAGCCAATGCATAATTTGTATAGCTGTGGTCATTCGGTACTCCCAACTACTCACTCGTCTCTCATCACAGATGATGTGTCCACCTCACCTAACCCCACCCCAGACCCTGCACTAGCCACTATTTCCCAGTCCTTCCTCCCCAGAATGCCGTCCCTCAGGAATTCCCTCCCTGCTCATGTCATTCCTGTAGGTGCCAACATGTAACAGTTTAAAGAAGACCTGCGAAGGCCATGGGCACTGCCCCTTCCTCTACACTCAGCAAGTAAGTAAAAAAAAAAAGCACTTCATACCAAGATTAAGCCTTTCATGAAACGATGTACATAAACATTTTAGAAGCAGCATAGGTTTCAAATTTCATCATATTTAATGCTTTTCAAGACTTGCTATCATGGTGGTAACTATTAATTAAATTTTAAGATTATAAGCCTCTTTCCTGGCTCCTATATTTTGAAACTTCTGATTACACAGCTTGTTATCAGCCTTTCTCAATTGAAGATAGTCCTGACATGTCAAAAGTTGTCTCTATAAGAGCTATAAGCATAAAGGAATCAATAGATAATGTGGTAGGAAAAGCAACAGCTTGAAGATGATAAGTATTTTAAGCCAGCAATTCAGAGATGACTGGGTTTGTATTAATTTGTTTAATGTCAATCTAGTAGTGTACCGCATAGAATGCTTTGCAATATTTGTTCCAACTCACTGCAAGATTGAGTATAGTGGTTAGTGCGGGGGGCCTGGGTAGTGAGAACACAGTAGGGGTGATGTGAAGATGAGCCAGGTGTTTCAGGTGGGCTAGTTGGGAGGTGGTTTGCAACTAACTAGCTAGTCCAGGAGAGCTCAGACTATTGTAGTGGCAATATATAGAATAGGCAGTGTGAGGAGACAGCACGTCTGTGGGCCAGGGATCACGTCTGTATTTGTGAATGAGTCAAGGAGTATGATCATCATCACAAAATATACGTTTAAAGTGCTGTTCTCAGATGTATTGAATTTGTGTCCAATCAAATTCCTTGTTTACGGGTATTCCGTACTTTACGGTCTGAAATAGAAATTTTTCAAAACAAAAACTAAACAGTCCGATGCAATTTTTTTTTATTTTCAACACAACTACAGTTTTCCAACCGTGACCATCGTGTCCTTTAACATCTAACTCAAAACCCAACCATAACCCTTAACTCTAAACCTAATAGTAACCCTAAGCAACCCCTAACCAACAATATGTATCAAATGCACTTTTAGCGCACGCAGTAGTATTCAACAAAACCAAAATTAATCGGACTGTTTACTTTTTGATATGAGGAATTTCTATTTCAGACCATAAAGTACTGGATACCTAGTATTAGATACCCGAAATACATTTTTAAGCTTCACATTTCTTTTCAACTAAAACCACCACTCGGGGAGAAGAAACGAGGAAGCCTCTACGCATTTGATCGGCCTGCTAGACATAGCTAAATTCCCTCAAATCACACTCTGCCGTCTTAAAAGAAGAAAAAGGACACATTGCCCAATGTAATCCTAGATATACAACAAGACTGGATGGTTAAGGCTGGAACACCATTGATCATAGATTTGCTCAATCAGGGCTGACCTTGGGTTAAATAAACAACAACTATAAATACAATCCAGGTGTGACAGAAAAGAAAAAAAAGAGACAAAGCATCGCACCAAAGGAACATTCTTTTTTCATGAAGAAACTGCAGCAAATATATCGGAGTCATAATAAAAGGTTGAGTAGTCTATAGAAAGCGAGTAACTGAGTAGGTCCCTCCGCCCTTCTTGTAATTTAATCTCTCGGCAACTAATATATAATAAATGAGAGAGAAGCGGAGATTGCAAGGAAAACGCGAGAGAGACAACAACAAAAAATAATAACTTGGATTTCTTTTAGTATTACTATCTTAATATTTTTATTCCCCGACATTATTCTTAAGGTAGCTAATTTCATATCGACAAAATAGAAATACGTTTCTAGGGTTGCACGGACTTTAAGGTGGTGAATATGTTTTCCGCGAATTTATATGTTTAACCAACCACGCCCTATCGGTGTGCTGCTTTTAGAGAATGGCCTGAGTAGATTCTCTTTTACGGAAGATGCATGTTGAGAGAATCTCAAGTCTTTCGTAAAAAATACGAACTTGGAGTTGGAATTAGTAATCAGTATTTAGTAACGGCAAACTGACTAAATTAGCATCACCTAGCTAGCTGACGTCATGTTGCAACAAACTTTCAATATTTCCATTAGCAACGTAAACCCACCCACCCCTAAAAGTTTAAATGTTCTGCATTACTATTCTCAGCTGAATGGATCTTTTTAAATCGATAACATTCAACAGATTCATCAAAATTTACACATAAGACTTTACTTCATACCCAGTTTATACCCGGGGTTTAAGATGGACGGTCTGTTGTGATTCGTTGAAGGCAACGCAACTGCTTGCCAGTAATAACAACGATGGTACTGGTTGACATACTGCTATCAACAAGAACAAATCTTTTTTTTTCACATAGGTATATAGACTGAGATTTTCAAAGAAATGGAATTTGAGATTTGTAACATTTATGCATTTCCCAAGGACATTGACAACAAATTCACCAGAGGCTTCTTATTTAAAACTACCAATTTTTTTTTTTTTTTTCCTGTAATTCTTATTTTTGTTTTGTATCAATAATGAACATAATGATTGTTTCTTACATAAATACAAAACTTCAGATTTCTATTAGATTTCAATGGGTTTGTGACATTAATATCTTTCCCGAAATAAGGCAGTTGCTGTTACCACTACTAGCAATAACAAAAATGACTAACTTAATATAAACAAATCAGAGAATATAAGATAATTTTAAAAAAAAGATAGTGTATTTCTCACAAAATTAATTAATGATTGTTCCTAAAGTTGAGAAGTGATGGAAAGTTGTGCAAACAAATGTCAGGTAATCGAATATACTAAGCAAGAACAGAGTGAGAACATTTAATACCGGCTTAAGACTTTCGCTGACATTCGCAGAAATATAAACGCCAGAGCAACATTGAAGAGAAACGTGTAGAATATCTGAAAGTTCTATTCAAAACAAACATTTACCAATCATGAAGTTTTTAAGTAGATTCGTAGAATAACTTTGGAACCTCTTACAATTTTTTTAAGGTATTTACACCATATATTAATTTATTGCTATTAGTTCTCACTTATAAAACAGCTAGATGATACATTTTACAGAAGTAGATGGACAATAACAAGAAAAATGAATCAAGAAAAAAAGAAAGAAATAGAAGGCATGCACACTCTCTCAGTTAGTTATACACTGCATCAGGGAATAATACTGATGTTTTCTTCTAAATATTTTAGAGGCAACCTTCTTAATTAATTGTCAACTACGCGAATGAGGGGAAAATAACGCAACTAAAAATTGAAGACTAAAATAGCTTCAATGAATGGCATGTCCGAATAAAGCCTAAAGATAATCGATAAACAAAATAGAACAAAAAGATAAATACACACCCATGATGGTAGATCTTCCACTCGGGCCAGTATGGATTTCTTCTCGTCACGGGCCGCAGTCTGCGCAATTACGATTTGCATATCCCTCACCTGGGAGTATCTTTCTCTCCATATGTACACAAAAAGTGAAAGCAATAACCAACTGAAACTGAAGTTGAAATAACCGACAAGCCATATCACGAAAACAAGAACAGCTAACTTAAAAAATCTTTGCACTAATGACAATACCATCGTATCGTCAAAAAAAGAAGGCTTCGGTTCTTCTGTTGGCGTTTCTGCTTCATTTTGAGACTTGGAACGAGCAGGAGCTTGTGGCTGAGACACAGCAGGTTTATCTACGCTCGACATTTCTTTCAGACGACTTCGTCACAATGCGCAACCTAAGAATCTCCCTCACCTAAACAGATTAAAGTGGGCGACCAACAAGGGAGATCACTCAACAGAGACGAGATTTACTTGCTCGAATCTATTAATAGATAGACATTTATTTAAGCTTGTTAAATTTAATTTCAATATGATTTCCCCCGTGTTCTACCCATAAAATATACAGGACTATGATCATTTGATTAAAATAAAATTGCATTTTCTAATACGCATAGGAACTATCGTCTCCTTTTAAGGAAGTCTTCGGTGTTGCTCTACCACAACATTTTAGACATGTAGTCAGCGTTATCTATGCTCGACTATTTAGTCTGCCGACGCATCTGATTTCAGAAGTCTCCTGATATATATACATATTATATA
>JAOPJM010001236.1:164684-183089 GCA_027124095.1 Muusoctopus leioderma | reverse complement strand
GTACTTGACTGGTACTTTATTTTATCGTCCCCGGAAGGATGAAAGGCAAAGTTGACCTCGGCGGGATTTGAACTCAGGTCAACTTTGCCTTTCATCCTTCCAGGTCGACAAAATAAAGTACCAGTCAAGTACTGGGATTGTTGGCCTTGTGCCTAATGGTTTCTAACATAGGTGCAAGGCCAGAAATTTGGAGGGAGAGGTTAATCGATTAAATTGACCCCAGTACTTGACCGGTACTTATTTTATCAACCCCGGAAGGATGAAAGGCTAGGTTGACCGTGGCAGGATTTGAACTCGGAATGAAAAGAGTCAGGACTAAACAACGTAAGTCGTTTTGTTCAACGCTCTAACGATTCTGCCAATCCACAGACTACAAAAATATCTAGTAAAGAATGGAAAACTAATACAAACAGCTACAAAACGAACAAACAAAAATACTTAAGAGTAGGTGAAAACTGGTAAGATACAACACAGAAATGAAGGAGAAAAATCATAAAAAGAGTTCCACAGAAGAGCGAGAATAATATTAAAAAACTGAACTCAATGCTAGAAATAATAATAGGTATAAACTACAGCTTTAACATAATAAACTGGACATTGAGTGAATTGAAGAGCTTAGACAGAAAAACAAGGTAACTACTAACAGTAGTAACATCCCAAAGTCGATATACATAAAATATACCTAACCCGCACACAAGGAGGATGGGGTCTGATACAAATAGAGAACTACTACAAAGTAACAACAGTGGGACTGGAAAAATACTTAGAAGCAAGTAAAGGGAAACTGATTAGTGTAATAAGGAAACATGAAGCAAACAAAACTTGTTTTCTATATATAAGGAAACAATAAAAAGGGTTAAAAAAAAAAAGACAAACTCAAAACAGAATTTGAAAATATACTAAAGAAAAACATGGACAGAAAAACCACTCCATGGGCAATACAACACAAGACTTGACAGATAGGAAGTAAGACCAAGCGGAAGTAAGCCAGAGCGGAAGTAAGCCCAGGCGGAGGTAAGCCCGAGCGGAAGTAAGCCCGGGCGGAGGTGAGCCCGGGCAGAAGTGAGCCCGGGCGGAAGTGAGCCCGGGCGGAAGTGAGCCCGGGCGGAAGTGAGCCCGGGCGGAAGTGAGCCCGGGCGGAAGTGAGCCCGAGCGGAAGTGAGTCCGAGCGGAAGTGAGTCCGAGCGGAAGTGAGCCCGAGCGGAAGTGAGCCCAAGCGGAAGTAAGCTCGAGCAGAAGTAAGCACGAGCGGAAGTGAGCCCGAGTGGAAGTGAGCCCAAGCGGAAGTAAGCTCGAGCAGAAGTAAGCCCGAGCGGAAGTAAGTCTGAATGGAAGTAAGCCAGAGCGGAAGTAAGCCCAAGTGGAAGTAAGCCACAGAAGAACTAAGCGACAACAATGGCTCAAAAGCTCTCCAGGCTAGAAGCAGAAACGGACCTAATTTTAGCTGCACCGGACCAATGCCTAGCCACAAGTAATTGCAAAAATAAAATAATGAAAGAGATACTAACACCAAGTGCAGACTATGCAATCAGTACAATGGGACAGTTGACCAGATCATTTCTGGCTGCTGAGTCTTCCCAAGTATATTCGCAATCATGATCGAGTCGGCAGCTATGTCCACTGAGCAATATGCCAACATGTTGACATGAAAACAGATCAGTGGTATAAACATGTACCAAACACAGTACATGACAACTACCTGGCCACAATCGTCTGTGACATGCCTTTCCAAACTGACAAGGATATCAAGGCATACTGTCCAGATATAATTATGAAAGACCGGAACAAAAAAAAATCTCTGTACTCTAATAAACACCCGGATCCCTTTTGACCAATACATCACCCAGAACAAGGTATAAGGAACTTGAAATAGGTAGGATTTGGGGTATGAGAGTGAAAACAGACCAATAATAATTGCAGCACTAGGTATGATTTTTTTTTTTTTAAATATGCAAAAAAAAAAAAAATATGCAAAATTAAAACAAAAAAAACAAAAACATACTAGGGCTCACAACTTTACACAGTCCAAAACAATGGCCCTCCTAGGTACGGCCCACTTCCTGTGCAAGACATTTTCAATTTGATAGCACAACTCAGGCAGTACACTCCCTGTACATACATAATACATACAATCACCATGTAATAAAATCAAACCCTCACTGAACACATACTCTATGGATTCATTACCAAACAGTATAACATACACAATGAGTGAATGTGGAAGCCTCTGCATGGTCATTCAACCTGCTAGAAATAGCAACCAAAGCTCTCTTATATCACACCATACTGGCTTTTAAAAAAACAACAACAAAAAACACTTTGGATAGTGTAGTTTGGGTTACACTATCTGAAAAAACGATGGGATGGTCATGGTTGGAATACCTTTCCTGTAATTATTTTATATCTCTATTAAATCACTTCTCTTTCTCCTCTCTTCCAATGAGGTCAATCCGAGTCTTTGTAGTCATTCTTTATATGGCAGGTTTCTTGAACAGCATACTCCATATGTGGTCTCGCATAACGTTTGTATAAAACCAAGAAAGACTCCCAACACATTGGCATTTAATCAGTCCTGACATTTGGTTGGCCTTTCTCACAGTGACTGAAATATGGTTATTAAATTTCATATCTCTTATAATTAATACTCCCAGATCCTTTTTCCTGATGTCCAGTCATTAGGTTTTCCTCAAACATCTTGTCTGGATATTACCATGACCAAAGTGTATTACTTAACATTTATCTGTATTATATTCTAATTTCCATGTTTTTGACCAACAGAATCTTGATAAATCACCTTAAAGAACATCTGCTTTGTTAGTTCTATTATAAATTTTTGCATCATCTGAAATTAGTTTACAGATTGATTTCATATCACCCAGAAGATCATTTATAAACATTAGAAATAAGACTAGCTCTGGGACTGATCACTGAGGTACACAACTGTTCATAATAATTCACTTAGATTTCTGCTCATTTACCAATACATACTGTTTTCTGTTGGTCAAAGAAGACTTCTATTGTGTATTTATATGTCTGGTACATACACAATAAGAAAATAAATGACTAGAAAATCCTTTATTTCACACTACATAGCTATACTTTATAAACACAAAAACCAAGATGTACAAAATCTTTGGCATAATGTTAGCCTGATTTCTAAGAAAGTTTGATCTTAAGACATAGAAAACCAATTAACTGCTGTAAGAAAATTATGTTAAAGCTATTGGTCTTACAGTAACTGTTTCCTAGATTTAATTAAGATAAATCTGAACAGAGAACAAGTAAAAAAAATCAGCAGTCTGAAAATCAAGATAAAGTCTACAAGAAGAAAATATGATAAACAATAAAGACAATTTCAACCCTTTGGGTGAAAACTCTTAATTGTAAATAACTTCATAATCACCACTTCTACATTGCTCCGAGATATGAAGATATCAATGATTAAAATCTCAAGTATATTGAATCTTAATTCTATTAAACATTTTGATAAGCTTTAATTAACCAAAATTTAGCAACTATATTTGCATATCTTCATATGCTGAAAGCTATATTCATTAATGTAGTGGCAAAAACCCCCCCACATTTATATAAAAAAAAATACATTTATACAAGAGACTGAAATACCAAATCTCTTTTGAAGTAATGGAGAAATATCTAAAGTATCATAGAATTAGGAAATTTCCATAAATCTGAATCAGATCAGTTTTAAAAGTAACAAATAATGGGAGGGAGGAAAACTGTTTCAAAGAAATATTATTTTAAAGAATAAAGCAATAATGGTGCAAAATCATGTTAGTAGAGTGAATCAAACAGAAAGAGTTAAGAGGTTAGAAGAAACAAAAAAATATACAGATTGGTAATATTGTTAATAAATTAAGTGAAGTTTAATAAATAAAAATGGAAGGATCTTTTGATGGTTAGATTTAAATTACTCATAAAATTTAATGAAGAGATAAACTATTAGAAATTTCCATACATAAAGCAATGCAAAAAAGCCATGAAACATGGAACAAAGCTAAAACTTCATTCTGAAATGGTTAGCTGTACATATTTGTAATAAATTGTCTTTTTAAAAACTAAAACTTCATCTGTGCAGAGTAAATAGAGTGTATCTGGGAAGTGCAGATGGGTGAAAAAAGAACTTTTGGATAAGAATAAGCTCTGGATTGCAATTAGAGGTAAGATATCAGTAACATGCTTTATAAAAGAATTATGGTAAATAGAAACGAAAGAATAACATAGAAAACAGCAAAGTCAGAAACTTTAAGAAAAGCCTCCAAACATTTCCCTTTGATGTAAGATTATGGGAGATACGTTTTGTTTTTAACAGACATATTTTGTTTTAGTAGTAACAATGTAAATAGTAGCTGACATACCAAAATGGAAATGACTGAGGGGGGGGGAGGATTTGGAGGGATAGAATATTGTTTCTGGTGAATGAAAATAAGAATTTAAAGAATCAAACTTTTAAAAGGATTTAAAGTGGGGAAACTGGGATACAAACCATTCTTCCCAAAATATGTGTATGTGTGTTAGATCAATGGTCAATTTGAATGTTAAAGAGAAGCAAAGTAAATAATAATATTAAGATTTTTTTTTTTTTAAATTGACAATCAAGAGTGCTGTTAGAAGAAAGACAGCTAGCAATCACTTACAGGATGTAGAGGGGGTCTTGATCTTATAAAATCCAGTATCATGGTATGGGCATCATGCTTCACTTTGGGTGGCATGGTTCCATTTACCTAAGAATAAAACGACCAATTACATATAGGGGCAGTTAGAAGTGCTTTTGTTTCCACACTTGAGTGAAAGAGCTGCGCCCATGAAGACCAGCCATAATGGGTAATAAAGAAAGAAACTGCTTTCTTCACAAAAATCCACCAGATCACACGAGTTAGTCAGTCAATTTCCTGCTTTTTAATGATTTAGACCTTGCTAATTAAAATATTCATAACTAGAGAGGCCCCAAGTTCTGTAAATTAAGGTAGATTTTAGAATCTAACGAAAAAATACAACAATGAACAGAGATGACTGAAAATGAAAATGTTTAAGATATTAACGAGAACAGCAAGCTTACCTCAGAAAACAATTGAGATCAACAATAGAACAGAAGGCTGTTTGGAAAAAAAAAACACGTGTGAATTCCATAGAGTTATATATATACACACACACATACTGGATCTATATACATTTTATGTTTAAGACCGACATATTACTATGATAATTATCATAAATTACAATGTAAATTTTAAATTATAATTTAAAATTTACATTGTAATTTATTTTAAAAAATTTTGTAGAAGATATAAGGCAGCAAATTGGCAGAGTCATTAGAGCATCGCTTAGAATGCCTTGCAATATTTGTTCTGGCTCTCTGTGCTCTGAGTTCAAATTCCACTAAGGTCAACTTTGCCTTTCAACCTTTTGGGATTGATAAATATAATACCAGTTCAGAGCAGTGGATTGGCAAAATTGTTAGAACATCGGATGAGATGCCATACGTTATCTCTTCTAGGTCTTTGCATTCTAAGTTCAAATTCCGCTTTAAAAAAATTCCACCTTACTGGTGTCTCGCCAATAGTTAAAGTTATTGCAAAGTGCTGCCATCGAGTCCAATGTAAAAAAATAGAGACTGCTTATGAAATTCTAATGAATTCACAAAAGTGAAGTATGTGGGGTGAGTTTGCAAGAGCCCCATGCATCAGGATAGGTGCCAGAAGATAAAAGAAAAGATAGAAGATAACTTTCAGTTGGACACACTTCTGATAACAATGAAAAAGCATTAACACTAAAATAAATTTTTGTAAGAAAAGACAATCCCTAATTATAAACTAATGGTCTGTTTTTTTGTTGTTTTTTTTGTATGTATGTGCATATAATGTACAACACATGGAATGATGGTTTCATTAAGGAGTTAGAAATGACATGCAAACCAACAACAAAATAAACTATCAATCATGCAACTAGTTGAGACAAAGCAGACAAACACCCACTGTCAAAATATGGCAACAACATTGACCAAATAAGATCTCAGGGATAAATTAAAGTTATTCTTTTGAAATATGGAGTAAAATACACATATTTACTCTAACACACACACACACTCTCTCTCTCTCAGTACAAAAAAAAACAACAACTCCGATTTATAACCAGGTCTCAATGTCTAAAGCATTTTTTTTACATCATTCGCAGAAATATATTTCCATAAAAGAAGATACGTGTACTCTAATGCCTCCACCCTGAAGCTACAATAACTCAGAAATCTGATGACAAGTGGATGAATAATAAATTCTTTCCTTTCCAGAATAACTGGCACCAACACCCCAGTCTATTGTTCTCTAGACAATCTTCCATTTTATTTTTTATTTTATTTTAACACATTCACTACTACAACACATCTAACCATCCTACAAATATTTTAAATATATAGAAATTATATACATTTGTCACACCTTATCTATATATAATATGTTCATGTGAAACACAGGATAAATGTATCTTGTGAAAGAGTATTACATCTCTGCATGACTAAGGTAACATACAAATATTCCAACTTTGGATTTTCAATGTAAGGCATTTACAAATGGTATTGAAAGAGTTATTTATACTAACTACAAAATGAGGTGAGATGTGAGCTTTATAACAACACACAACTATATACCTTTTATTTACTATCACAGAGTGAAAAGCTTCCAGTAACTGAAGCAGAATAAATAACTAGAAACATTTTGATATTTAGTTGCATTTTCTTCACCCACATCTACACCTTAAGTGATCGTTATACAATACGACTAATAGAGAAATTGTCTAACAAATAATTTGGGGTTATAATTCTCAGTATTTTAAAATAAGATTATTTTAAATATGTTTTTAAAACTGAATAATCAGATGAAGCTTCTGATGAATATAATTAAAACAAAAATATTGACATACCGGAATTTTATTGAGCCTGTATCTCTTAAAGACTATATCCTTCATGAGAATTTCATAAGGGGTCAGCTCATACTCCCCTTCTAAAGAGTGAGAACAGTGGTCCACTTTCTTTAGCTTCACGCCATGTCGCAGCTGTTTCATGATCTGTATCCAAAGTCGAGCCTAGATCAAACAAATAACAAAAGAAATGATAACAAAAGAAATGGTAAAAAAGAAAAAAAAAATATTAAATCGTTATTCCCTGTATTCATTATAATTTCATAAAGCTTTAAATAAAGTTTCTTGTGGATAACAAGTAATAAACTATATGGTTACAAAATGTAGTTCATTGTTGCATTGTCTGGAGAGCATTCTGTTTATTAGTTAGCTGTTGTTAGCTAGAGCATTCATAATGTACTTTATTTATGAAGCACAGATCAAAATTTGAAGAAATACCATTGTAGGAGAAATATTCATTATAATATATCAAAGACCCTTCTACAAATTTTCCATAAATGATACTATAAATTGAGATTGCAGGAGCAAAAGCTACAACTGTTCAAAGTCACTACAAATGCTGGGCCTAAGAATCACTAATGAACTCCCCTAGTAATCTGACTTTCAAAACATAGCAAATGCTGCATCCCAAAGACTGGACTTCCTCTTTACAACCAGAAAATACTTCAGTTCCTAACAGTTGCTAACTCCCGAGTGAGAGCCACAATGGAATACGGCTCCCACATTTAGACCAAGGGCACCTGATAGACTGGCATGGAACTGCTCACAAATACACTCCAACCTCTGGCCCACAACTGTCTCCTCATTCTTCCTTTTCTACCACTACTACAGTGGTCTCTGCTCCTGGGAACTGGTTGGTCTTCTGCCACCTCCTCCGAGTCCTACCCAACTCGCTCATCTCTCCTCCTCGTGTCAGCCATATTATGTCCACCCCAAGGTCCTGCACTAACTACTATTCCCAATCCTGCTTCTCTAGAATGTTGACCCTGTGGAATTCCCTCCCTGCTCATGCGTTTCCTGCCATTGTTGACTCTTAGTGTTCATTAGGAACATCAACTGCATCAACCTCACTGTCTCAGAAGACCTGTAAAGACCATGAGCACACACCCTCCCTCCCTCCAGAACAATCATCATCATCATCGCTTTTTACATCCGTTTTTCCATGCTAGCATGGGTTGGACAGAGATTTTCTTGAGGCATTTTACGGTCGGATGCTCTTCCTGTCACCAACCATACTGATTCAGTATGGGAATCACAACACAATCACTGAACGGCCGGGCATCTGGTTATTATGAATATAAACAAATGTTCACCGGTCGGTTTCAGCGACGACAAGCACACACATACATATATATATATATATGACGGGCTTCTACAGTTTTTGTCTACCAAATTCACTCACAAGACATTGGTCAGCCTGAGGCTATAGTAGAAAACACTTGCCCAAGGTGCCGTGCCACGCAGTGGGATAGATCTCAGAACCATGTAGTTAACGTAGCAAATCTCTTAAACACACAGCCATACCCTACCTACCTACACTTTACTGCTGACCTAAAAATATACAAAATTAAGAAATCTTTGTTGGAGATGAGTAACTGCAGAAGATATTGTTGGTTAACCAAGGTGAACTCTGATCAAGAAGACTTATGATCAAAGGCCATGATGTGACCATACTGTCTTTGTAGCGACATCTAGAACTACATTATCCAATGGCTCTTCCTTTTTTAAGATTGGTGAGGTGTGATGAGGGAGAGTTGGCTGCTATCTCTAGCAGGTTGAGACTTATGATCAAAACCGTGACCATACCATCTTTGTAGTGACATCTAGAACACTAGCCAATGAGTCTTCCTTTTTTAAGATTGGTCGGATGTGATGAGGGACATTTGGCTGCTATCTCTAGCAGAGTCGAGTGACCATATAGAGTCACCCTCTAAGTTGTCACCCATGGTGTGTCTATGATGAGGTGAGAGGTGGGCCAGAGGAAAGTTCAGGAGTGGATCTGTTGAATCTAGACAATGTTCTCACATTGATAAAAAAAAAAAAAAGACTTAACCCTTTCGTTACCATATTTCCAATGATTATACACTGCCTGTGATTTTCAATTAATTTTGAAAATAATCAAGAATTTGGATTGATTTAGTAAAATAACTAACTTTCTTGTTATTAAGTTGGTGTTTGGAAGATATCTTAACAAAAATTTCTTACATAAAATTATAATGGAAGGTTTAAATTTAAATATGAACACTTTAAATCAAATGGTTTTTTAATCATAGAACCAGGGGCAGTTTCAGGTGGGTTGGTATCAAAGGGTTAAAGAACAGGGCAACCACATGTAACATACTCAACCAAATCATAATATAATATAAAATATTTATACCTCCATGTCCATCGTACACTGCTAACATAGCAGTACCGGTTTCTTCATCAAAATCTGCCAAGCAGTTGTGTGCATCCTAAATAAAAATAAAACCTGCCGTTAGTAACAGAACATCTATATATATATATATATATATATATATATATCCTACATCTTCTGGGACGTGACATGTGATCGTCTTATTGTATCAAGATATAAAACATTCTGTTTAATCAATGATCAAGATAATGTAATTTTCATGCCAGTTCAAAACAAACTTTGCCTCCTTACCAAACAGGTTAGCTGAGTTGTGTACATTACACATTTATTAACATTGCTGTACCATCGGTCACTAGACAGACAGGACAATACTTCCTTATATTCGTTTTCAATTAGTTGAAGAAACTGGCTTGACCAAAGACCACATTGGATGTTTTACAAATATTGGTCACACATGACAGTCAACTGACGATGGTTATTTTAAATTTATTCCCAGCTCTCTTTAATTCCAAACAATTCAAATGATGGATGGGAGGGAGAAGACAATTAAATTATTAAACTTTTACTAAGCTATTTATCTTACATTAAATTCAGACAATCCTAAATATGTTTGGCATTTCATGAGTGAATTTTCCTTCAAAATTGAAAGTCAGTGAAATATTGACTTAACCCTTTCGTTACCATATTTCAAGTAAAATACACTGCCTATGATTTTCAAAATCCATACCAGTGTAACCAGTTCTACATACATCAGGTGAGAGACCTATGTCCAGCCACACTTTGTAGCTGAATTGTGTTTCACCATTCACACAGCTTAACAAAACACATCCAATAGACAAACTCATCCCATCTCTGCTCATCTTTCACATTCAAACCTCACTTACCATGGTTCACCAAAATTCTTACCTATATATATCGTTCATCGTTCGTTTTTACGCCCACCTCTCCATGATGGTATGTGTATGTGTTGGACGGGAATTTTTGAGGCACTGTTTACCGTCCAGATGCCCTTCCTGACACCAACCCTTTTAGTTGCCTCTTACGACACGCAGGGATACAGTGTACCAATTCTAAAAAAATCGGGATACAACTCAGGAATGGCCGACTGGTTAAGAAGATTGCTTCGCAATTATGAGGCCTAGTGTTCGATCCCACTGCGTGACATCTTGGGCAAGTGTCTTTCACCATAACATCGAGTCGAATCAAGCCTTATCAGTGAAATTGGGTAGACGGAAACTGTTTGGGAGCCCGTCCGATGGATTGTGCCTGTAATTCAAAGAAGCCAGCTTTGTCACTAACTGTGTCATGCTGATTCTGATTGAAAATAGATGGGAAGGTCAACAACAGCACGTGTCAGTGGAATATTCAGCCACTTACATGCTAATTCAATGAGTAGGTAGTTCATTTATAGGTTTGAAAGAAAAGTTGCTGAACTAATAATCGAAAAGAAAATAACCCAGGATGACGAAACGGATTTAATTAATAGAGGGAAGCAATTCCTACCTTATCTATTTCGACAGCTTAAGCAGAGATTACTCGAGAACATAAATGTTTTAAAACATCGAAATTATTAGCTATGTGCTAATAATAATAATAATAATAACAGATCTGGTGGTATAAATGTTAATGTCTCATGGTCCCGGTGGATAGAATGGAGGAAGCGATACTCCGGAAGATGGCGAGGGAGTTGCGCGGTAATAGCCAGTCCGTTTCGCAGTTCAGTTGATCGAACAACTGGTTTATTCATCTTCGAAACCGACGGAGGATCCATTCACTTTTATTATGTATGTATGTATGTATGTATGTATGTATGTATGTATGTATGTATGTATGTATGTATGTGTGTATGTATGTATGTATGTATGTATTTATGTATGTATGTATGTATATGTGTGTGTGTGTATGTGTGTGTGTGTGTGTGTATGTATGTATGTGTGTATGTATGTATGCACGGATAGCTGGCTGGTTGACCTTAAGTTGTCCATAAATTTGACAAGCAAGCAGATTTAAGCTATCCCGTTGCACCCTTGATAGCTGTGATTTGACTTGGAAAATAAACTATTGTACCTGAGTACCTCTCTGTCAAGACTGGCTACCCATGGGGTGAGTGAAAAGGTGCGAAGAGTGCTGAATCACCCTCTCTCTTCTCCCCCTGTATGTCTGTATCAATGTATCTATCCATCTCTCTCTCTTCCTCTCCCTCCCTCAAAGCCGCTGTCCCACTACACTGGAATAGCCTTAAACACTGTACTGCCTACACATCATGTGACCCTTATAAATATATTCATGGTTAGCTAAATCACCATATTAACCTGCCTGCCCTGTTTATGTATCGTTATATCTATATGTGTACATGAATATGCCTGTGTGGGGGGTGGGGTTATATGTGTATCTGTATGTATACTTATGCATGTATGTATAAGTATACATAACATGTATACAGAGGCATACACACATATATGTGTCGGAGTTATGTATGTAGGTATATATAAATACAAAAAGCGGAGTAAGAGAAATAACTCAAGTGTGCCAGTGACATGAATTTAGATATGTTAGGTAGGTAGTGATGTACTGAATGACATATTCAAAAAATTCTAAATGAATTTAAATTTGCCTCAAAAGAAAACAGTTGTAATTGTTAGCGGCTCTCAAAGTAAGAAGGAGATAATTTCAAGAAATTATGAATTAATTTCACAGAAAATCTGATCTGTGTTATCATGCAAGGTGACATATATATGCAAGGTAATCTGGAAAAGGAAGGTACTGAAGCTGAAAGACCCATCTGCCAGACATAGGTTCAGAGATATTGTAGGTGACGCGTATGGTGAGAAGAAGGAGTTTTTTCGGAGTTTCTTTGAGACAACCTGGTGCGAGCTGCAGATGAGATCTGTGGCTGGAGCGAGGTGCCAGCCAGTCAAAAGGTGACATGGTGGTGGAATGATACAATAGATAGAGCGAGTAAAGTTAACAGACAGGCCTGGAAAGATTGGGTGAAAAGGGGGAGAAGGAACATCATCAAGAGGCTAGAAAAGAAGCTAGATGTTAGGTATACGTAGCAAGGAGAGAAGCTGAAAGTAAGAGGGTTGCCAATTGTTCTGCGACGAAAGGAACAGAGGCGTGAGGTATTCTGGACTGTAAAGCAGTATGTCAATATGATTCAAGACGTCGTTGGAGAGAAGTGTGTTCGGAATCACAGCGGCGCACTTACACTCACCTACGCCGAGAAGAAAGCGGCTTGCAAATGTTACTATGAAAGGTTGCTGAATGTGGAGTATGTGTAGGAGAAAGGGGGACTACCCCAGGTAGACGCAACGAAGGGACCAGCTACTGAAGTTGAGTGCTATAATGTCGAAAGCATGATTAAGGATATGAAGGCAAAGAACTGGAACAGGGGTCGAGAACCTTTTTCAAACTGAAGAGCCATTTTTAGCTAAAACAAAAAAATATATATAATAGTTGAATCTATCGGAGCCTCATAATTTATTATAAACAAAAATACATACAAGAAAACATAAATTTAGCTAATTTCTTTTCTTACTTAATGCGATTTCTTGGCTTTGTATCATATCTGAAATTGCTTCAATGTCCGGGTCATAAGTCATGGAAATAATAAATAAATAAAAATAAATAAAATAAAATTTCAGAGCGCCTGCGAGTCACCCGAGATAGGCTTAAGAGCTGCATGCGGCTCCGGAGCCACAGGTTCCCAACACCTGCTCTAGAAAGAAGCAACTACAGCGGTATCAAACGTATGGACCAAGTTATCAAAGTATCAGAGATATAACACGACCGATTAGGAAGATCATTAGCTTAGATGAGATGCAGTTCGGGTTTGTGTCAGGACAGGGTACCACGTATGCCCTCTTCCTACTGAGACAGCTACAAGAGAAGTTCTTAGCAGAGAATAAACCACTCTACCTGGCATTCGATTATCTGGAGAAGGCCTTTGTCAAGGTATCCCACTCTGTAGTTTGGTGGTCTCTTAGAAAACTAGGTAAAGATGAATGGCTTGTGAGAGCTGTACAAGCCATGTATAGAGATGTTGTGTGCCAGGTGAGAGTTGGCAGTGAGTTCAGCGAGGAATTTAGTGTGCAGGTAGGTGTCTATCAAGGCTCGGTTCTCAGCTCACTCCTATTTATTATAGTTTTCCAGACCATAGCCGATGAGTTTAAGACCGGCTGTCCATGGGAACATCTGTATGCCGACGATCTAGTTCTTCTAGCTGAATCTGTTGAAGATTTAGAGAAGGAATTCCAAACGTAGAAGCAAAACCTAGAATCGAGAGGTCTCAAAGTAAACCTTACAAAGGCAAAGGTCTTAGGTAGGGATGTAGCCATGCTCGATATGCTGAAAAGGAGTAGAAAGAAATTCTATAACAATTGTAAATTAGTGTGTGCAAGAAATGTAGTGGGATCACAGGCAGGCTGACAGGAAAAGAAGATTTCGTATGTAGCAGATGCACAAGAGTAGTTAACAGTGAGAGCAACCGGGGAATAAATTCTTTCAAATGCTCAGAAGCCTCCATAGAAGTAGTTGATAGTTTCTGTTGCCTAGGTGACATATTAACAGTGGAGGAGGGTACTCCAAAATCATAGTAGCCAGAATAAGAACAGGGTTGAAAACGTTCAGGGTGCTACTACCTCTGCTGGTAACGAAGAGATTCTCTCTTATAAAGAAGGGTAAATTGTACGATGCTTGTGTACGAAGTGCGATGTTGCAAGGTAGCGAAACATGTGCATTGAATGTAGAGGATGTTCAAAGACTGGAAAGAAATAAAGCAAGCATGCTCCACATGATGTATAATGTTAGTGTGCATGAAAGACGAAATACAAATGAGCTGAGAGAAAAACTTGATGTAAGAGGAATCAGAGGCAGTGTGCAACAAAGAAGACTGTACTAGTACGGACATATGGTTATTATGGATAATGACAGTTGGGTAAAAAAGTGCCAACAGATTCAAGTGGAAGGAAGCTGTTGTTGAAGAAGAAGACCGAGGAAGACATTGGCAGCGGTGGTAAGAGCTAATCTCAGGATGCTGAACCTCACGAATGAGATGACAAGTGGCGAGACGCTGTGTTGGAGAAGCCTCATCCAACGCATGCAAACATGGGAAAACGAACATAACATTGACAATGATGATGATGATGATGATGATGATGGTGATGGTGATGATGATGATGGTGGTGGGGTGGTGGTGGTGGTGATGATGATGATGATGATGATGGTGATGATGATGGTGATGGTGATGATGATGATGATGATGATGATGATGATGAAAGACCAAGTGTGTCAGCGGGGTCATTATAGTTGCCAAAGGTCCAGCCAAGATTTCAAAAGCCTGATTATTCTCTTATTGTTTTACCACCTTTTTGTTGTTGTTGTTGTTATTCTTTTCGTTAAAGATGTTTTTATTGAATTTTTGTTTTTTGTTTTACTTCAGCTACTGTCGTAATCTGACACTAAACTTTTGGGGGTATAGATATTCTTTCGTTTACTTTTTCCAATTTCCTTTGCACTTTCAGCTGGATAGCTAGCTCTTTATGTCACTAATTAACCTTTTCAAACATCGAAATAAATTAAATAGTTAAATGAATAAATATATAAATAAATAAAGGCAAAAAAACCCACAAAAACAAATGAATAATGCATCTAATACAAAAACGTAATTACTCACTTAACCATGCAGAAAAATATCATATATATATAGTGGTGAAGACTGACCTCAGAACGCTAGGCCTCACAGAAGAGATGACACAGGACCGTGATCTGTGGAGTCATGCAGTGCTGGAAAAGACCCGCCCACCTAGGCCATAAGGGCCCACTATCATAATCACACTTCTCACCACGGCCTCTACACCATCAACACATGGTGGCTCTCACTCACTCACACTCACCTGGCCCCATCAGCCACCCATTGACTCCCCAAATCCCACCATCAGCCACCCACTGACTCCCCCTCGCCCTTCTCCCCCCCCCCATCCAGAAAAGCTGGATATAAGAGGAATCAGATATAGTGTACAAGAGAGAAGACTGCACTGGTACGAGCATGAGATGCATATGGAGGATACGTATGGGATGAAGTGTTGAAGACTGACCTCAAGAAACTGAACCTCACAAAGGAGATGACAAAGAACTGTGATGATTGGCGACATGCAGTGCTGGAGAAGACCCACCCACTGGTGCAAGCATTGCAAAACGGTCGTTAAACAAAGGAGGTTGGGATGTATAATATATCACTTGGTCTCTTGCCCAGTATACTCCTGTTAAGTCTCTATCTGTCCTATTCATTACCCTCTCATCTATCACCTTCTATCCATTCACCATACCATGCCACCTGTAAAAGGGCATTTGACCTGTCCGTATTGAATGACTCTGCCATTACCCATTATCGTTATCACTCTACCTCTCTCTCACCAACATACCTCTATCACTTAACCTCTCTTCCATCACAACGCCTGTGTAACAAGGGATGGCATCAGATCTGTCCATAATCAGTATCGCCTACTGTCACCATCTACTGCTAACCATTATTATCTCTCCCCAATATGACTCTTAGTTGACATCTACCACTCTTGCCATCACCCATCTCTGTTGCTATATACATCACTCACTCTCTCTTACCATAACACATCTTCATTGCTATCCCATCATGCTGCTCATGGTGTTCTCTACTCAACCTGCAAACAACTACCAGCAACCAGCATGTAGCTATCACCGTCTCTCTTCCATTACCCCTTACACCTACATGACTTAGTAAAAAGTGGAAGAGCAGTACCCACGTCCATTTTCAGGGCCTCCGAGACTGGTGGAAGGAAGGGAGGAAGTTATCCTCAGACCAGAGACTTGACACAAATGCTTGCAACAGAGTGGACTCTGCTAAAGGTACCTAAAGACCAGGTAGTGGTGTTAAATTGGGCAATGGATTAAGTCTACCACCCAAGAACAGGTATGGTCCCTCCAACACACATCCACAAAGTTTCCATCTACCAAATTTCACTCACAAGGCTTTGGTCGACCCAATGCTACGGTAGAAGACACTTGCCCAAGGTGCTGCACTGTGGGATTGAACCCAAAGCCACGTATTTGTGAAGTAAAATTTTTAACCATACAGCCATGCCTGCCTCCCAATTGGATTTGATCAACCCTAGAAGGATGGTACTTCCATAGCTTCAGCAATTTCTGATTCAATTAAGAAAAAAAAATACATCAGATATGAGCTAGAATAAAAGTAAACAAACATTCGAAAATATTTCCACTGGTTCATTCAGAGAAATCCAGAGTAGCCATGTTTTGTTACACAAGTGAAATATTAAACTACAACTATTGACAGTTAGACAGATATTCATAAATATAGAAACTTTACCAAGTCTAAGACACACAACTTGGCTCATAGATAAATTCCAGGGCATATACTTAGCCTAAATAGGTACACTTAACTATTTTGATACCAATCTGTCTGAGACCACTTTTGGTTCTATGATATAAAACTGCCAATTTTAAAATGTCCATATTTAAATTAAAAACCTTCTATCATAGATTGTATTTAAGTCTCTTGTGTTTAGTTATCTTCCAAACACCTGTTTAATAATGAAAAGTTAAGTTATTTTACTAAATCCTTCCAAATTCTTGATTATTTTTTAAATTTATTGAAACACATAGACAGTATATTTCATCAGAAATATGGTCATGAAAGAGTTAACCCTTTCATTACCCTATTTCTAATGATATAAATTGGCTATGTGCCTCAATCATTTTTGAGAATAATCAGGAATTCTTAGTGTTTTTTAGTAAAATAACTAACTTTATTGAGCTGGTATTTGGAACAGAACAAAAAAGTTCTTATATAAAATTATGGTGGCTGGTTTTAAATTACATTTGAGCATGTTAACATTAGCGGTTCTATATCATAGAACAACAGGCATACATGACACATAGATATCTAGTGTACATTTTTCTTTATGGTTTCATAACATCACGCTCCAGATACTAATGTTTACTTTTTGCTAAAGTCACAGATTCTGCACATTACTTCGCTGGTTTAAGTTACAGATATTAATGCTGTCTTTGATTTGCTTATTCAGTATGACATTAATATTTATTTTCTCTCAGCAACTTTTTTTAATCGTTTTCATTTTTATCTGATGTGTTACGTTGGTATTTAACCCCAGGCCAGCCCTGATCGAGCATACCTGTAATCTGTGATCAAAGACATTCCAACCATAGCCATCTCATCCTTTTTTCAGGCAAAGTTAGACTACATTATACAATGTGTGATTACTTTTTCAAGATAGTAGGGTGTGTGATTTGGCAGATATTCTCAGCAGGGCAAGCAACCACATAGAAGCTCCTTCATTGGATCATATTATCTGTGTTCTTGTTGTTTAGTTTCAGGTCAGCCCTAACTGAACAGACCTAATATCAAAGTCATTCCCACCATGACCATCCCATCTTTTTAGAGGTATCTCTGATTATATTATCCAATGTGTTCTTTCCTTAAAACGGTAGGGTTTGATTTGAGGGTTATTTGGTAGCTATTTCTAGCAGGTCTAACAACCACATAAAGGCTAAAAGCAAAACATAAAACATCTCATGTTTTTTTTCTTGTTCTTTTTGTTTGTTTTTTATGCTACAGTGGGTTGGCTGGTTCCACAAACTCAAATAAATGATAAAGTACATATTTTACAGCTCAATAACCTTCCTAATACATAGCATTAAACCAGTTATGGCACTTGTCTATTGAACTGATTAAAACCACACCTTAGTACATAATTCACTGCTATTGTTGAGAATGCACTGTAAAAGCAGTGACTGCTTTAGTTTCCATAGGAAGGCATAAAATTGAAAGTTAGTCCATACAGAATGTTATGGCACTTGTCTATTGAACGGATTAAAACCACACCTTAGTACATAATTCACTGCTATTGTTGAGAATGCACTGTAAAAGCAGCGACTGCTTTAGTTTCCATAGGAAGGCATAAAATTGAAAGTTAGTCCATACAGACTGCTATATGCATGAGTCATCATCATCATTGTTTTATGTCCGCTTTCCATGCTGGCATGGGTTGGACGGGTGATTTCGGCCCATGTTGTTTCCTCATTGGAGTCACCACTCTCCCAGA
>JAOPJM010001236.1:56540-76952 GCA_027124095.1 Muusoctopus leioderma | reverse complement strand
ATGGGTGGCTGATGGGTCAGGTGAGTGTGAGCCACCATGTGTTGATGGTGTAGAGGTGGTGAGAAGTGTGATTATGATAGTAGGCATATATATATATGCCTGTTTATGTTTGTTTACGGCCTAAACAAAAAACAAAAAGTCCTTGTACATTAAACATAGCAATTCAACAGATATTGATACAATAAGTACCAGACACAAAAATATGTACTTATTGACTAAACACTTGAAGGCGATACTCCAGCATGGCCACAGTTCAATGACTGAAACTAATATAAGAATGTCTGGTCTCTAAAAATCATATGTCCCCATTTGATTTATTTGGTGTCACTTTGTGCTACAGATTTATCATTTTGTTTTACTTGAAGTTTATTTGAATTTAACTATCTAAAGAATATTGAAACAATATGCATATTAAACAAAGGAGATGGATTTCTGCACATTGTTATGAAGAATTCTGAGATTTTCTAATTAGAAACCAACCGTAACTTGAAAAAGAATTAACTCAAACATCTCATCCAACCATATAAACATGCTATTTCTATATACATGCAGGCATGGCTGTGAGGTGCATGTATGGCTGTGTGGTTAAGAGGTTCATTTTGTAACCATATGGTTTCGTGTTCAGTCCCACTGTTGTACCTTGGGCAAGTGTCTTCTGCTATAGCAGAAGCTGTAAGGTGCCTGTCGTATATATACATCTGTGTGTGTGTGTGTGTGTGTGCATGCGCAAGCATGTGCTTGTAATTGCTGGATAACAAAATGCCCGGTAGTTTGGTGGTAGGATTCCCATACTTGATCAGTATGGTTGGTGACAGGAAGGCCGTCCAACCGTAAAAAGGCTGCCTCAAGAAATCTCCATCCAACCCATGCTTGCATGGAAACATGGACATAAAACGATGGTGGTGATGATGATGATGCACTAAATGGTGAATTATAAAAATGCTTGTTTAAAAAAAAGTAATACTCTTTTTTTCTATAAGTACATTGAATAACTTTTCTTTTTCAGAAATTCTATTTATGTTGATTTTTAAGCAATAAAACACTTTTTCTTTTGCTCACTTTTTTCAGATATTATATCAAACTTTCACAGATTATGACATCCGGTTCTATATGTTTGAACTATTAAAGGTATGTTCAGTTGAAATATTTGTGCAACATGTCACAAGATATTTGTTTCTACAATATAAAATTTATTTCATTTTTGTTTAATATTTAGTTAATGATATTTGCTGTTGTTGAAGTTAATTTCTTATCTTTTAACAGGCTCTAGATTATTGCCACAGTATGGGGATTATGCATAGGGATGTTAAACCTCATAATGTTATGATCGACCATGAAAACAGAAAGGTTAGTTATACCCAACTTCTTTCAATCTGTTTTTTTCTTCATACATTAAATTGATAGAATACCCAAATTTTATTTATCTTAAGATTGGGGTCCATATTGGTGTAAAAAGAAAAATTAAACAATTCTTTACCCTCTCTAGCAGTTGCCTGAAGGTTTCAGTACAGCAAAGCCATTTTGAAAATAACTAGATGAAATGTTACTTCTGATAAATAGTTTAATTCACTGACAGTAACACTTATAAATTAGTTTGGTTATATATAATATTTTGTTACCTGTACTGCCACCAGCAATGAACTAGAAAGTACTAATAATTGTGTAGAATTGAAAAATACCCATGAGCCTACTGTTTTAAATCCAAACTGAACTGTGCAACAAGAAATTATTGTTCTGTTGTTACGGAAACTTGATCTATTACCTCAGTTTTGTTGTAGTATAAACATTGTTAATGGAATTATTCTCATTTGAGTTGATAGGTAAAATGGTTTTGGAAATTTAGGAGTACTTTTGAAATGATATCCATTAATTGTTTAGATGGCTTGCTGGATGTTCTAGATAGTTTGTTACCTAGGTGACTGTTAGTGCTAAGGGTGGTTGTAATGCGAACATAGCTAGAGTGAGAGAGAGGGGTAGACTGCAAATAAGTCTCTCCCTCTCTCCATGTAAAAGGTTAACATGAAGCATGTGTAAGGAGTGTATGATAGATACATGGAAAGAAATAAGTGCAAGTGAAGTGAGAGAGTGGCCGGGCATTGAAGGTATGAGCTTAAGTGTGATAATGCAAAATTGAGTTGTGGTGATTTACTATATTGTAGATATGTTCAACCCATGCTGCCATATAAAGACAGATATTAAAGTTTATTCTCTCCGCGCCCCTCTTAAAGAAAACTACTATTAATAATAATAAAAATTGCTTCACAAAAGTAGTGGATGTAGCTTGGGTCAATATGATAAAAATAGATGCAAGCTAATATGGTTATTTTATTGTTTTTTTTTTTTGTCTGATAGCACCATGATACTTTGTCAACAAAATCTTAAATACTTTGCACCCCTCTACTCTGATCACTTTTAGTGCATTAATATTGAAATGTGTAGTCTCCCTTGTATGTGAAACATTCTGCTTTATTCTTTTGCTATAATAAGCAAAATACTTTGGCTAATGTGGATGAGGATGATTATTAGTGGTTTTTCTTATGAGCTTAGTCATGAGTTATTTTAGTATTTCATATATTTCTCTTCATATTCTGTTCTTTTTCAGACACAGTGTTATTGCTCACATGTGTATTGATAGGATTGTTTCGATTAACATTTTTATATATTTCAACATTTGCACTTTTAATCTTTTATCTAAATTAACTTGAAGAAATTTACAGCATATTCTGTAAGTTTTCATAGAAGAAAATGTTTAGACTGTTGTCATTAAAAAAGGTTTATACTTTAATATTATCATTTTAGAGCTATGTGGTTGCTATGCACTACTATTGAGAATGGCTAGTGGTTTTGTCTTCTTTTTTTTTTACTGCAGCTATTAAAAAAAAAACTAATGGCTATCTTCATCACCATCATTATGCTTGTTTTTCTAAACAGGTTTGCATTATTACCTATTGCCATTTCACTCAATCTTATGTCAGCTTGTCTGTAGGGTCCAATATTTTCAGATCTTATTGTTTTTCTTTTAAAAGAAGTAACAATTCTATAATGAAATTTAGATATTTAAATATGAATTGTTGATGCAAATATTTTCGTTGCTGGGTACCCTTCTAATATGAGGTGGGGATTATAGTCGTGTTGTCTATTTTTCAGTTAAGTTGACCGTACTAAATAATGCTCTTTTGCTTCTTTGAATTCCTAATTTATTTTATAGCATTTCAATGCCACAGTGTAAAGACACTGTGGCATTGAAATGCTATAAAATAAATTCTAATGTTAATTAAAGTGTTGCTCCTTTAGATTCATAGAAGAATACATTCATAAATATATTTTATTTTAGATCAGTTTGTCCATTACATTTTATGAAAATTAGTGTTATTTGTTTATTTACAGCTCCGTCTTATTGATTGGGGTTTGGCAGAGTTCTATCATCCTGGAATGGAATACAATGTAAGAGTTGCATCTAGGTATTTCAAAGGTCCCGAACTCCTATTGGATTATCAGGTAAAGGTCAAGATTTTTCTTCTGTGTCTTTTAATATTTGTATTTATTTGACGGATTGGCAAATATTTGCCAAAATATTGGAGCTCGTAGAAATTCTTTGCAGCCATCATGCAGCCATAAAGTGTTTATAATGTAATGCATACATTTATGCCTGATTGTACCAAATTTAATCTTTAAAAAGAAAAAAGAAAGGCTTTAGAAGTTTTAACTTCTTACATGGGGTCAAAGTAAATCTACAAACTGCATTATCTTCTCTGTTTTCTTTGTTTCTCCCTTATTTCTTTTACTTTTGTGTAATACAAATAGATTTTTAGGGCTGATAGCAAAAAACGATTACCTATTTATTACTGGTACCATTGACACTTGATTGTCAAATGACTTGTTTATCATCTATGTAAAAATGTTCAGATTTTGTCATTTGGCAAGTTGATAAAATGCTGTTTAGTCCCGAAGGAAGTAAAGTTATTGCACTCAACACAACTTAAGAGAACAGGGATTATATATTCTTGGATGTTGGGGTATAGAGTTCTTATGAATACAATGTCTAAATTCGAGGACAGTATCTTGTCCGCTTGGTTCAATAGTTTATGGGTTGCTTTTAAATTTGTTTGTTTTGTCTAGATTCCATGTATATAATAATACCTAGATTAAATGTCAGTTGTTGTAACAAGAAACAGCTGAGAATCGATCGTTTTATTTGGCTAAAAACATTCAACTTCAGTATGACGAGCAGAAACAGTATACATTCGTATTTATTATAAATGGTTAGTCTACCAGTCATCAACTAAAGTACCCCACAATGCATCTGGACTGGAAGTAGCAATTTGTAACATTCACTGGCACTTGAAAGATTTAGTCTTTCTGGTGCTTTCTTGATCATCGTTGAGCAACAAGAAATTTTGAGTGGTGGGTCCTGATTTCCTCTTCTGTAACTGAATCGATGCTGGACTGCCCCCACTCACATGCTTGTTGAGCCTGACTTCTCATTGCCCCTGTGTAGAGTTGAAATGGGAAGATAACAAGAATATATTGAGAAAAATTAATTTCTTTTGATACTTGGCGCCACAGAATCAGGATTGTAATGAGTCCTATACAACCACCTAGTCGAATTCCTTAGCCTCGCTAAATAGCATGGCTCACGTGACCATCGGGTTGGATCACATGACACAGCAAGTATTTCAAAACTTCACACAACAGGAATGTTATAAGCCATGCCTGTCATAGAAGCTAGCTGTGCTTTGTCATAGACACCAGCTGCACTTGTTTTGTCCCAGGATGATAGGGTGTTAACTCCTTGATGTTGTACTCCAATACTCCAAACAGTCTTCACAATCCTGCAAAGCAAATACATCCGTTCTCATAGCCAATAAAAAGTTCTGATTGGTGGTTGTGTTTCATTTTCACATTTCCTTTCTTCATGATGTTCAGATGGTTTTAGGAATGCCACAGTTTGTTGACTAACAGTCAATGATGTTAACCTGAGACTCTCCTTGAGAGGGTGCAACAATCAAGTGAAAAAGTGGCAGAATCTTTTGGAATAACACACCCTCGACAGAACCCAATGGAACATATTACTACTTCTTTTATTTTCTGCCGACCATTTGCTGCATCCAAAAGACAAGACATCCATCTTGGCCAGTGGTAACTATATGTTCTGAGCATTTAAGTTGGTCAATCCAAAGAAGCACCTGAATCTCATGAGCCTTCTTTACGTGCGTCACCACACGTTTTAGGTTCATATTCCAGATACTGATGTCTCCATTCTGGGTCCCAGCAGACAGACAGAAAAGATGTGAAACATGAAAAAACATTTCTTTTACCTGATTAATTTGAAATGAATTTCGCTTCAAGCATGGTGGAAGGGAGGTAATATAGTAGTGATGTAAAATATTTTCTTGTCATCTAGGAAAGTATATCCAGTCATTTCATTTTTGTTTCTTCCATTAATGCAAGGCCAACGTGTGTCGAAGTGTGCTGTTCAGCTTGTAAGTATTGTGTGTGTGTGTTAAATTGCAATCTTCCCCTTCATGAAATGGATACGAATTTGATGTTTGAAAAAGGTCTGGACATACAAATTTGCTAAAGATAAATATTTCCAGAAGCATTGTACTTAATATTAAACATAAGTTGAAAGAACAACAAAGAAAAGATAGTTTTACTCCGAATTTTAGAGCCTTATAAATGTAGACAGCGTGTATGCATGTGCGGTCTAAGTGTCAGAACAAATGTACCTATAATAAAACAAACGAAAAATATTTTAACTATTAATGTAAATGTACCCCCCCCCCCTCTTTTTTTCTTCTTTTCAAAACCATTTTCAAGTTCTCAAAATCAAATGTAGACACAAATCTAATGTCTCCACAGACTAAATGTTATTCTTGTCCCTTTCCTCCCCACAAAAACATTTTTGAGTCATTACCATTTTAAATGGTGTGTACTGCATATATATGCAAGATATAGGGATTATATATATATATATATATATATATATGCTAGCATGAGTCCAACCCATGCCAGCATGGAAACATGGGTGTAAAAACTGAATGAATGGTATTTATGTGTGTGTGTGTGTGTGTGTGTGTGCAATCTATGGGATTAATTGGCTTTGGGAAGAAATGACCAGTGGATATAGCAGCAGCTGTGGCAAAGTTCTGTGGTACAGAGCATACAGCTGGTTAGTGTAGGGATTTGAACTCAGAGCGCAGTGAGCCGGAACGAATACTGCAAAGCATTCTGTCTGACGCGCTAACAACTCTGCCAATTCACTGCCGCCATAATGATGATGATAATAATGATAATAATAATAATAGTAATAATAATAATATAAATAAAAATTTTCTCTCTATAGGCAAAGTATGTATTCTTGAAGAGATCAGCTTTTTCTTCTTTGTATTGGCTCAGTCGTCTTGTAAAGGTTAAACACCACAATTTCCTGATTCTCTGGTTTTAGACATCCCAAAGACGTGTTTATGAAATTTATTATTTACAAAGCACAATCTTCAGTAACTTTATTATTTTTCTTCCTTTTCAGATGTATGACTATTCTCTGGATATGTGGAGTTTAGGTTGCATGTTTGCCAGTATGATATTCAGAAAAGAGCCATTCTTTCACGGTCACGATAATTACGATCAGGTCAGTAGATTTTCATCAACGGTGAAGTTTGGCCTTTGTTTGTTTAAACTTGGACACCTGCTTGTCTCTTGGAACAAGTGGTGCTTAGTCAGATTTTCTTCCTAGCATCTACAGAACTGTTCTTTCAATCTTATATAGTGTATTTTATTCAACAGAATAATTGTATTATAACACTAAGGTGGATGTCACACTAATATTAACTTGTGGTTCAACCCACATCAAAATATAATTCCCTTCATTTTGGTGTGTCTCTGCCATCTTTCTACTATTCTCTCATCTCTACCCTATTAGTTACTCTCTCTCTGCTTCCATTGCTGAACAATTATCTGAGTAACGCTTCGCTTCTTGTATTTCTTTCTAAAATATGCCCCCTATGTGTTTCAATTAAATTCTAAAATAATCGTGAATTTAGACTGGTTTTGAAAACAACTATAACTTTTTCTTTATTTATTTATTTAATATATTAGTGTTGCTTTGAACACAACTTAACAAAAGATCCTTATATATAAATCCAGTACAGAATTTTTGTTTCAAATCTATTCTAAATGATAGTTAAGTACAGGTAAAATCTGAAGTATGAAGTTATTTAAATTTTGTCTTAAATATCAGCATATAAAATGAGTTATTAGCTAATATTATATTATATAGCAGTGTGAAAGCAGGAATTTGGCTCTATATCCGTTCAAATTGCTCACCTAGAATCCAGTATGCGTCTGCTCTGAGATTTAGTGGCTACTGGTGCTGTTGACCTCTGTGTCTGTAAGTCTCTTACGGTAAGTTTCAGTCTTTTACGAAATCCGAGATGTCTGTCCCGATATTTGGCGACTTCCACTGCAACTGTTGACATTCAATGCAAGAAGTGCTGCTACAGATTACACTATCCCAAAGTGTGTATGCTTGCAGCTGGAGACCACTTGCGACAACCAAATTTCTAATGAAACTCCGTTACAAATGCACACACTACTCAAAATTTGATTAATGCTATGGTGTCCACTGGAGCCAACATGCTTGTTCTCCCAGTGGAACAAGTGATAAATTTACAAGTTGGCTATTAGCTCACAGAGAAAGCTACTTGTTTGCCTGCTTGAATGTAAGAATGCTGAAAACTCTAGGAACACAAAACCTCTAACCATATGTAAGCTACATCAGTATACCATACATGTCGCTTGTCCCTCAGAAATGAGACTACCTTACTCCAGTCATCAATTGTGCAAAATTCCCCAATCTTCAGTTAGCTACCACTTGTATCATAGTGACATCTTTGGACAGCATGGTATGGCTTTTGTATCTCTGGGGTGGAAGCCTGTATCCCCACAAACAGGTGAAGAAATTTTCCAGACAAACATGTTGGCATAAATTTATCTGAACATGCATATGGTGGATTCTCTGTCAGCATTGGGGTATAGGAATCATGAAGAATTGAATTATATTTAAAAAATGTTTCTCAAATTTTGCACATCTATAAAAAAACTTTCTTAATTTTTTCGCCATTGAGGCTTATATATTTTTAGGGAGCTTATTTTAAACTGGTTTTGACTATGGAATTTCTATGGGTTTTGGGTTTATAATAAGAGCTGTATATTGAAATTTGTCATGTTTATATTCTTCCTTTTGAAATTGTTGTTGTAGTTTGCATTGATGTAGCTGTATCTTTTGGAATTTTTCAGCTGGTTCGCATTGCCAAGGTTTTAGGAACAGATGACCTTTATGGATATATAAACAAATATCAAATAGATTTGGATCCAAGATTCAATGATATTTTAGGAAGGTGAGTTAATCTTTACATAGCTTGCAGCACTTTGTACTTCAGTGTCTCAAATCTGATATGAAATTTATGAATGTCAGTTTTTATTTTTTTTTGTTTTGTCTTCTCTTGGGATTTTATATTTTGATATATTTTCTGAAAAATTGGGAGATTTTATTATTGTGTATTATTTTTTTTATACTTTTGTTTTTGTAAAATCGATAAATTATTTTGCTTAACATTTGCTTTTCTTTAATTTCTTTCTTTACATAAATTAGTTGGCTCTAGAAAGAATGCTCAGTCATACCACATGGGCACTAGTTTTTATATACACTTTAATGTAAGCTTGTAGAGGAAGTATATTGCTTTTCAAATTTCTTTTGCTCTTCAGATCTTGTTTCATATTTTCATGTTTGTTTTGAATGTGGGAGCAGGAAATGGTTCAAAATATAAAATTTATTTGTTATACTGGTGTGGGTAATAAAAAAAATGTAATATGTTAACTATCAAAGCTTCTATTGTTTGTTAGCCAGAAAATCTAATATATTTTTGTTTACCACGATGAAATATTTAGTACTTTGGATATGAGTAAAACAAATTTGAGGTTCATATTTCAGAATATGTAAGAAAATAGTATTGAAAGAAAACTGATTTTCAAATTTGAGGATTTGAGACCTGCTTGATATATTAAACCCCCCAATTAAGCCCTTCCACATTATTGCAATTAGAATTAAATAATTGCTACCATTTTTTTTTTTTGTTTCTTTTTCTTATTTCTAGGCTTGTGCAAAGAGGCCAAGGTGTTCAAGTTCAAGTCTACATTAGCCTTGAACTGTAACTATTCTAAATTTCCTCTAAATTTCTGTTTAGTGAGTCTTGAATGTTTAGATAGGGACACTACCTAATAAATCAATTTAATTACCTGATTAAGCACACAAGTTTCAGTTAGCAACCTCTTTTCATCTAGTTTCAGCATAGCTCTGCATTCTGCTCCTCACTATCCACACTGTTATTTATTTTTTGTTAACCGAAGGCACTAACTGATATTAGGTATCGTTGGGTGGGTACTTCATAGCTTAATTATTTTGAATTATATATTTTAAAAAAAGCAAATTATTAGAAATAAATTTTTACTCTTATTTTCTAATTTGACATGTTGTAATAGTTTTATCCTAACTAGTCTGTGTTCATGTGTCTTTCCTATCACCTTAAATCTAGTGACCAAATGATGTTTAGTATCTCATAAAAATATTAAAATCCATTTCTTCCAGTTTTTATGTGTAGTTTCAAAACGAACAAAGTAATTAAAGTAGAAATAAAACAATTTCATTTGTTTGATTATTTATTACTTTTTACAGAGGTATAATTGTTGGATCTCTCCCATCACTTTCTCAGATTATTCTTGATTACGGGAATTTTAGTAAAATAAAATCTTGGATTATTACTAAATATTTACCACAAGTATTTTCACACTGTAGTCTTATTTCCTGGTTGTGATAACTTCCCTCTCAAGTTACTAATACACCCAATTTCTCTTCTTGTATATAACCTTTAGTAAGAAGTGACTTACCTATCCATCCATATAGCTATATTCTATACTTTGAAGCATCTTTGATTATATACATACTATTAGTTGTTTTTTTTGTCTGCTTGTATATGATGGTATCATGTAGTGATTATTAACAAGAGCAGTACGTACTGGTTATTTTGTTTTGATAGATATAAATTAAACAAATTTAAATACAAAAAAAGATGTAATGATGCATTTAAAGGGAGCATATTTGCAACTGAAATAACCTGTTGGGTTTTATAGTGGTTAAAATTTTGGCAATTATATTTCAGTTTTCCATATTTGTGAGTGTGGGGTTGCTTTTGCAAATGTGGCCATGTTTTTGAAGCATGTATTTTTACAGTTGGATGCCCTTTCTGATGCTGTGAAATGGAAGTAGAAGGTGGAGGCAAGTAGAGAAATCTATTTTGCCTAGGAGCACAGGACAACAATACAGGGGCTGTATAGCACAGTTTTAACTCATGACTGTGACCAGTAAACCCAGCACTTCAACCTCACAGCTACTCTATAGTAAAATAAAAATGCTTTTTTAAAAATTATTTCTATAAGCATAAATAAGAAGGAAGATATGTTATTGTTTTTTTTCCAAAGGTATTAGTGATGTAATTAATGCAGTTTCAACTGGAAATCAAAATTGGATTGCAAATTCAATTGATAGAATTTATTATTGCACTTTTAGTACTCCATAACTTACTCTAGTAAGTCATAACAATAGTGATGATGTTAACTGTATTTACTGTCTTAGTAATGTTGTAGTTTTCTAATTTAGTTGTATTTAAAATTAAATTTTAAAAGTGTGTGTGTTTGAGTAGGTAGGTAGGTTGACAGCTATTTTCTGTTGATTTATATACATTTTATTTTTATTTTTTAATACACAATATAGAAGTTGTGTTGACAAATTATTCTCATTGGCTTTTTCCATTTAGGAATTCATTTCTATAGACTTGAAATAGTTGGATAGATGCCTACTAATCTCACTTTTATAGTTTCTGTTGTTTTGAAATCGTTCTCTTTAGGGAATACAATGATATATATAATTGGGTGTTTTTTTATTATTTTTAAACCTTGAAAAATTTGGTTGGGCAAGTGTAGTGGCATATTATATTTAACAAAAGGTTTAGTTCGTAATGAAACACTATTCTATTTAAAAGGAGTTTTTTTCTTTAATATCATCTGGCTTTTATACCTTTTTTTTTTTACACTGATCATGTATTTACTAGAAGCATCTGAATTAATGTTTCTTCTCAGTATTTTAATTGAAACTGTGATTGGTTGAAATTACTATAATGGCAGAACATATTTTTAATAAATTACACTGTTTCTCTAAACTTTTATCAGTAATATCTCACATGGTACTCTTTTTTCACTGTGGAGTACAAACAATAATTTACAGTAATTTTTGTCTAATAGATATGTTTATCTATTTTTGTGCAAATATATATAAAAACTATATAAAAAAACTAGTATTCTTTATATTTTAAATATTATTTTACCCAATTTTTTGTTTCTAAAAGCTTTTTAGGTTAGAAAATTGTTTATATTTTAATAGTAATATTGTTTTCTCAAGGTTTAGAATTTGTTTCAATTGAGATTTCTTTTCTGAAAATTAGCCAGAAGAAAAGGAACTAATGGACATTATGTCCTTTAAAACTGTTTTAAATCTTTAATTGGTAGTGTCCAGCATGAAATTTATTTTATTCATTCCTTGCTGGAACAAATTGTTTTTGAATTAAGAATGTTAAAGAAATGATTACATAAATTTTTTTTTTTTTTTTTTTTCCTGTTAATTTTTAATATTTTTCGCATATGCACTTGGCCCTTCCCTTTCAAGATCTGCATATTTAAAATTTCTTTGTTAATGTCAATGCTTCAGTGTTCTTGAATGTTTGTAGTCAAATTTCTTTTTTCTTGCTTTTAATTGTAATCTCTTGTACAATTTCATCTAACAGCTGTCAATGTCGACAATTCGCACAGATTCTCATTTGGTACTTGATTTTATCCCCCACCCCACCCCTCCCCCGTTCCTGATAACAATTTTGCCCTAAGGATATATTGCTATAATGCAGTTGCATGGCTTCATATGCAATTTTTATTTCTTCCATTTCTTATGTTGACTTTCTAACCAACCTATTAAAGAAAACAAAAGTATATATCTTGATTTCTAAATTTTTTTTCTATATATATATTTAGCTAAACATGAACATTACTTAATTTCTTAGTCTGAATAAACCTTATTGCTTGTAATATGATAATAAAATGATAATTTTGTGGAGATAGCATGCCACAAGAAAGATTTCTTTAAAATCTCGGTGTCAGTTTTGATATTTCTATATAGTTGTCTTTAAGAAATTTGATTACCTTTGACAACCAATTTGAGGGATATTCATTCATTTTACTACTTTTTTTTCCATATAGTGTGTGAAATATACTTCAATGTGGTTAGAATGAGAGAACTCAATCAGTGTTACTGTAAAGCACTAAATATTTTTGTTTATAGTATGGAGGTTCCAACATAGTTGTTTTCCTTTTTTTAAATTTTATTTTCCTGTATGAACCTGTAAATCTTCAGCCAAAAGCTTGATGTTATATCCACTTTACTATTAGAACTTCTTAAGTGGTCAAATTCATGATAATATTAATATCTCGGTCAGTTATTATGGTTGGGTTTGGAGTAAAATGTTTTGCTCCAGTTGGCACAAATATTTTAGAAAGATAGTCAGTTATAACAACCATTTTGAATGGTATGGTGTTAGATATCGGCTGAGTAAACTCCTCTAACACGCAAAGGAGAATATGTTAAATTAAACAGTTTTACTGCATGACTGTAAATGTCTAAGAGAATGTTTTCTCGGTTGGTCCTTATTCCATTCTTATTAGTTTTAGTGATTTGTTGGATTTGATATTTTTCTTCATTTAAAGCAACCATTTTTCTTCTTTTAAAGCAACTTTTTATTTTAAAGCAGCCTTTTCTTCTTCTTTAAACCTTATTTGTAAAGTGATTAAATTTCTAGGTAGAACCAAATGTTCTCAAACATTCTTTTTTCTCTTCTAATTAATAGTGTTAGCTAAGACTAATTAGTCTAATAAATTACTGATTTAATTTAATTATTCAAAGGATTTCATTGATGAAATCAGCTTCACTCTCCTACCCTTATGAAGAAAAAAAACCTTTTCACAATGGAGATCATCATTAGAATAAAATAACTTCCCCCTTTTCTAAGCCAGATTAATTTATTATTATTTACTATGTATTTTGTTCTTCCTTTATCATATCCTGGTATCTGTGAATTATCTATTCTTTTCTTGACATCATTACATTGAATTTTAGTTTGAAATTTTGCAGATTTAATTTCAGGAATTTTGTCTGGGTATCATTCAATTTTCAGTTTACTTAAGAGCAGCAATTATCTTTTCATAGTCAGCTCAGCACTCAACCACTTTTATCAGGGTGTATTCCATAATTGAAGCTATCATCAAAGAAGAAAATCTTAAATTCTTACTACTACTAATAGGTGTTTTGCCCACATCTCTTTATGCTGCAGCCTTTGTAACCTTGCTTGGTCAAAATAAGAAATATGCTGCTTGCATCATAAGATGACAATGTGGATGCTTTTTTTCTTCTTTAAATTTTTAATTTATAATCTTTTTTAAACCAAAATATTTATAATATAATAAACTATACCCTATTTATGGTGCTATATTGGCATAATCTATATTTTCCTAAATATTAACATAGTCTTTGGTATTTTTGTATTTGAGTTTTCATCGGTCCAATCTCGAATCACTTTTAATATATCATATCATCTAAGGGAAATGCATATACTGTAGAAATAGGGCAGCGCCTGAAGATGATTTGAGATTGGACAGATCGAAACATAATATTTAACCTAAAGACACGAAAGAAAAATGATAAATTATCACGTATCTCATTCCAAAAATTTACACATGGATTGACAGGAATATCATGGAAAACATTAAATTTTAATAATGAACCTCATACACTGTTTTGCTTGAAAGTTTTCCACACATCATTTCCAGCTTTCTTTGCTTTATGGTTTTTGTTTGGAGTAAAAACAAAAAAAAAACTGGCAGTTAATTGTATCTTTGTATGAGACTGCTTACTTTAGTTACAATGTTATTAACCAATTGATTTATTAAAGAATGGGTGGAGATATTTAGTTTTGAGTAAACTGAGATGTTCTAAACAATTGAATTATTGACTGTAAACTATGTGGTACTTACATTTGATAGCTTTAATATAACATTTTTAATTTTGTATCGTATATTTATTGATTTTTTGGGGGGAAACTATTTATTTCCCCACCATTATTATTTCACAACTTGAAAGCCTTCCTAGACAAGAAAGATGAAATTGTTGCTGGGAGATTACTACTGTAGATGTATGTTAGTTATAGGAAGGAAAGTTTGTGTTGACTGGAAATGGAGAGCAGCAGGTTGTAGGTGTGTCTTTTGTAATGGAGTAGTAGTATTTGCTGTTGTAAAAGGAGCAGGGGTTGTTACATTCCTGTTGATGAAAGGGCTTCCTTCAATTATTGATCAAGTGAATAAATTTTGGGGGTGAAATTGTGTATATGTGTGTTCCAACTCCACAAATGGAGGTAGTTTCTATGGTTGATCAAGTTTAGGCTATTAAAGATCAACTCAGTAATTTCTATTTTGACCCTTTAGTTGTCTTTCTTGTCAGTCCAGTATTACATTACTTATCAGGGATCTAAGGTTTGCAGTTTCAAACCCTATTTTGAAGAATTTTGCTTTGATGAAATTGTTGGGGTTGGGTAGATTTTCTTATATAATGACACTTGTTAGGTGTCTATTATCATTATTATATTATAATGCACTTAATTAATTATTTAAATAACTACATATTCATGAAATATTTTGGTTAATATCTTTCTCTCTCATTCTATATCTTTACTTTGTTCTATTCTTAAACAGACATTCAAAAAAGCGATGGGAAAGATTTGTACATGGTGACAATCAACATTTGGTTAGCCCTGAAGCTTTAGATTTCTTGGACAAACTTCTTCGATATGACCACCAAGAAAGGTTAACAGCAAGAGAAGCTATGGAACATCCTTACTTCTGTGAGAATTACATTTATTTATTTATTTATTTTCAGTATTTTTGTCACACTCTATATGACTGGAAAATTTTGTAGTGTTGACTGAAATATATTTAGTTTTGCTCTGAAGGAATTATATAGCTGAAAGTTACAATTTATTATATCACATATATTTCATGTGTTGTCTGAACCATAGACAACCCTAGTATAAAGCTTTCTTTATCTAGTTTTTCTCTTTCTCTTTCACAATAATCATTTTGTCTGCTATTTAGCTATTTACTTGGAAAAACGTCCATAGTTTTCCTCTGTGATGCAAACATCTTAATATTGAATTATAATTACATTCAAAACTTTTTACTTTGGATCAGAATTGAATTATATGTGTAATATACCTCAGACTGCATTCAGAAATATTTAAATTCTTGTGCAAAGCCTTAAAAAAAAATTAACTTCAGAATATAATCTTACACATAAGTAAGATAGACTTCATACTCACCAGGAAACTGGATAAAAAGCTGGTTGTAAATACTGTATTTCCCTGGTGAAGAATTTACCACTCAACATAGACTAGTGACTTCAGGGTAGGAGCTTGACAGACCCAGAGACACAAGACAGAGAAGGAAGGTATATAAGCTGAAAGATCCCTCGGTCATACATAGGTTCAAAGAAGTACTAGGTGATGTGTATGACGAGGAGGAGGAGAAGAGACTTATAACATAGAAGACAACTGGGAGTTTCTATGAGACAACTTGTTGCAGGTCACAGACCAGATCTATGGATGGAGCAAGGTCCCAGCCACGCGGAAGGTGACACAGTGGTAGAATGGTATGGTAGATAGAGCCATAAAATCTAAGACAGAGGCTTGGAAAGTATGGAAGAGATGGGGATGCTGGGAAGACTATCAGGTCACTAAAAGAGAAGCTGAAAGTAAGAGGTTTGCCAATGTTCTACGACCCGAGTATCAAAAGGTGTTCTGTGTTCTGGATTGCAAAGCAGTGTGTCAGTGTGAATCGGGACGTCATTGGTGCAAAGTGTGTACATAATGATAGCGATGCACTTGTTCTCTCTGATGCTGAGAAGAGGCATGGAAATGCTACTATGAAAGGTTGCTGAATGAGGAAAATCCATGGGAAAGAGGATTACTCCAAGTAGTCTGAAGGTCCAGCTATTGAAGTTGACAGCTATACTGTTGAAAGGGACATTAAGGATGTGACGGCAGGGAAAGCAGCTGGACCATCAGCGATAGTTCCTGAGATGTTGAAAATATCTTGTGAAGTAGTTACTCGCATAGTCAGTCAGGTACTGACCTGTGTAGCAATATCAATGTCAACTGCTACAAGGACAAAGAGGATGCTCTAGAAAGGAGCAACTACAGTGGCATAAAATTGATGGACCAAGTTATGAAAGTAACAGAAAGAGATATAGCACAGCTAATTAGGTAGAGAATTAGCTTAGATGGGATGTAGTTTGGGTTTGTACCAGGACAGGGTACTATCAATGCCCTCTTCTAAGTGAGACACCTACAGGAGAAATTCCTGGCTAAAGGTGAACCACTATACCTAGCATTTGTTGACCTGGAGAAGCCTTTTGTCAGGCTTACTTGCTCTGTAGTCTGTGGATCTTATTGGATATGTATTGTGAAGAGGTTTTGATAGCAAGTTTGAGTTAGAAAGTACCTGTGCCCCAACAATATTGCTCATTGCATACAAGAGTTTGTGATGTTATAGTGCTTTAAATTAGTAGTAGATGGTACTCAAGGTAGAATTCAGCCAAAGAAAACTTTGAAAAAGACCAGCCCGTAACTCTAAACATCCTGTTAAAAATGTTCTAACTCCTGTAATGACCGAGCAGAAATTGCCTAAAAACGTGTCTTTTGTAGCTTATTTATTATGGAATTTACAGGTTAGAAACACAGGTGCTTGAGGTGTTTTCACTCAAAACTATTTCACTTTCACCATATACATAGTTCAATGATTCATATCAATTTAATGGTGTGGAACTGTGTCCTAGAGGATGCTAAGAGTTGAATAAAAACCCACAAATCTTGAGTGGATGCATGAAAAGATCCTGTATCACAGCATCCTTCATGCCTGTCTGAATGGGAATATTGCCAATTATAAACTAATGAATTATTTTTTTTAATGTACTTTGTTTCTCTTTTTAATTAAATTTTTTTTTTATTTTCACAGATCCCATTGTTAAAGAACAGGGGAGGACGTCCTCAATGTCTGGTCATACATCTCCTACGCCTATCAATAACTCATCACAAATAGGAGGTAATTATAACTAAATTGTTGTGCATCATTCACACATTATCAATTACACAATCTCTCCTTGTTTTGAATTTTTATTTTGGGTCCATGGATATTGATTATTTGTGCTGATTCAGCTATATTTGCACATGAATCATTAAAGAAGATATTTTACTTGTTCACTGTAGTGCCTTTATCAGGAAAAGTTTTATTTGGCTGGACTGACCTAAGAAAATAATTGTCTAGCCTGTCGGTGTAATGCTTGCTATTGGTGCACTAGTAGTCAAATATCTTAGCCTCTCACGTACAGTGAGTGAGTTGCTAGATTGCCAGCCTTCTGGCTAAATGGTCAATGAATCTTATCCCATCAGTTTTTATATACTATGTACCTGGTAAAGAGACAAAACATTACAATGGCCAAGTCCATTCAGGTACTATAAGAGTGAGGTGTATAAAGTTCATCACTAAGCAGTGGAATATTGTATATTTCATGAGTGTTTTGTTTGAGCTAAATTTTTCTAAATAGGTATTCTTTGAGGAGAGGTGTTTCTTAGCTCCAGCACATCCAGGGAGCCTCTATATAGTTGTTTGATCTGCTAGAAATAGCAGCCACTACACCCGGCTGTCTTATAAAAGAACACATTGGGTGGTGTTGTCCAGAAGAAAAGATGGTATGGCCTTTGATCATGGGTGTTTACATCTATCAGGACTAAACTGGGGCTAGTCAACAACAACTGCATCTTGGAGTATACACAAGAAACTGTACTGAGAAACCCTACTCCACTCTATTGATATATATCATTCACTCTGGCTGTGTGTTGATAGTATCACAAACACAAACCATACTCTCTATTGAGGACCTTCCTGAATTGGAGAAGTTGAGGTGATTTTACACAGCCTAATATGGTTAATGCATAGTTAATATTAATGGTTGGAGAGATATACAGACGAGGAAGGTATTCTGATAGGAGGAGATACTAAAGCAAGGAGTATTGGGCAAAGTGACTAGGAAATGTAGTGGCAGCAGGTGGATTTCAAAGGCCATTGCAATAATAATGTGGCAAAAGCAGAGTTCATCCTGATGGTAGGTCAGGACTTTAATGGTGGGTGTACTACCAATTGTGTGTGTGTGTGAAGGGTACATAAATGGTGTAATGAACTTCATTGCTCAGAGACTGAGAGTGTCTGTTGCTAATGATTAATTGACCAAATACATCATCATAAACGCTCAGCAGATACAGTGATAGAGCACTATCGACTGGATGTTGTTGTTGTTTGAGTAAGGAAGAGGCATGGAAATGTTACATTATAGATGTAGCCATTCCAGGTGACCACAGTATAGCTAGCAAGGAACACGAGAAAATTGATAATTATTCGGAGCTTCGGTTGGAAATTTCAAGACTGTAGAACACACAAAAACGAAGGTTGTGCCGTTAGTATTTGGTGCTCTTGGTGCCATTCCTAACAAGTTAACAACATACATCAATGAGCTAAATATAACACCTAACATTGTATCTTTACAAAAATCGGTACTCGTTGGGACTACAAATATCCTGCAAAAGGTACTCTCTGTCTTAGGTCACATGACTTGGAGAGTACCTAATATGTACCCAGTTAAGGTCTTAAGCTGTGTTGAAAGAGATAATAAATAATCATCATCATTTTACGTCCGTTTTCCATGCTGGCATGGGTTGGACAGGTGATTTCGGGCTGCGTCGATTGTGAATGGAGTCACCACTCTCCTACATACAAGTTTCGTTTGGCTTGGTTTCTACTGCTGGATGCCCTTCCTACCTAACACCAACCACTTTACAGAGTGTATTGGGTGCATTTATTGTGGCAACACCACTAGAGAGGTTGTCATGTCCAAGACATGACTATAGAGCCCTCTCGACTCTGTATTGTCTTCGAACGATAACCAAACACTTTACAGAGAGCACTGGGTGCATTTATCATGTCACCAGCACTAGAGAGGGTGCCTTGTCTAGCAGGCTAAATATTCCTTCTCTACTCTACATAGTCTCCGTTCTAAGAGGGCAAACGTGACTTGAGTGTGAATAGGAGATAGGTTATGTATGGGAGGGTGAGATGAGGAAACGAGTAAGAGTATGGGTAAAAATAGGGGAAGTTGAGAATTTGAAGGGAAAGGAGCAAGAGTGACGGTATGGGTGTGAAAAGGAAAGTAGTGATTATAGGAGATTAATTGGCAGAAATGGTAGTACTGTACGAACTACATTGCAGTATTTATTTTCGTTCCCCCAGGATCAAGGAGCAGTTTACTAGAGTTGATTTAATTGGCTGTAACCCCTTCCCTCAACAAATGTTGAATTCGTGCCTAGTCAAAAGAAATTATTCATTTCTAATACCTTTCTAAATTGGCTGTTTTTCTTTTGTAGGATCAGGAGTAACTAATTCAGCTGGTATGCCAAGCTCTCCTGTTGTATCTTCTAATATATCTCCTATCCAGAACAGTTCTACTAATGCTGCACAGACATAAGTATGAATGTGGAGCATGCGTGAGGAGTCGTCTAGTGCTGTCATGGCAACAGCTGGGAAGAGGCGACTGACTCGGCTGGCTACTACGACCTATTGCAGGTTGTTGCTCACATAGTACTACTACTACTACTACATCAACAGCTGGAGATCTGATGAGGCTGGCGATGACCATTTATTCCTGGATTTACATAGACTGAGTTCAATTTAAACCACTGAGAAAGTAAAACAGTTGGCGGAAAGTCCTTCGTTGAACACAACTTAAATATTTTTTTTTCCTCTCTCCAAATCCTTATCGGAAAATAGAGGCAGACATTTTTACTGGTGTGTGGTTGGGTGGGGGTCCAAATTTATCCGGAAGAATAAAAAAAGGAGGAAAAAAAAATTCAGACTTAAGGAGGGCTTAAAAATTTTCATTGATAACAACAACAAAGCAAAATAATAAAAAAAGAAAACACCTTAGTAAACTGACAATAAAACAACAAAGCATTGCATAAAATACCCCCTCCTTCCAAAGTGTGTGTGGGGGGGGGTCCCCCAAAAAGAAAACTATTTAAGAAAATTGCCTTTCCATGTTTTCTCTCTCACTATATATATATATATATATATATATATATATAAAAATAACTGAAAGAGAAA
>JAOPJM010001221.1:9415835-9426204 GCA_027124095.1 Muusoctopus leioderma | reverse complement strand
ATTCACAGTGTGACTTAGTCCCGCATTACTTTAAGTTTCGTAGACGCAAAGATGTGCGTCTATCTCCTCAGATGCATCTGAGGAGATAGACGCACATCTTTACGTCCGCGAAACTTAAAGTAATGCGGGAGACTAAGTCACACTGTGAATACGCGTATATATATATATATACACACATATATACTTATATATACGACGGGTTTTCGCACAGTTTCCGTCTATCAAATTCCCTCACAAGGCAATACTTAGGTTTTGAGAATAGGTGCCAAAATATCTAGGACTGTTACACCCAATAGACTGGCATCCTATCGCACCGTATCCGAAGATAAATTTGTCTAGCATCGCTTTACGTCATAAAACATGTTCTGAAGAAGACTCTCACGACCTAGTGGATTTTTGTTTTACAGGCTTTATCAGAGGATGAAGGGCAGCACCCACGACCCTTTTCAGGGTCTGGCGTGACGGTTGGAAGGCATGGGAATTAACTGTAATTCCTATATTTCCTGTCTGTCATAATATCCTTTTATTCAGTCGACATATTAGGATCGTTTTCAATAACATACTACTTTCATAAACACTAATGAAAATCTATCTCTTTTCGAAAATATCCCCAAATATAGAAACATAGGACATTGTAAATCCTCTCCATGTGTTTAATGTGTCTTCCCTTGTCTTGACCACATCAGTTTAGCCCTAACCCCAAGAATCCTCAAAACCTTTACATATCCAATAACGTTTAGAAACAGCAAAAACACAAGCGCTCATTGCTAGGAACATGAAGGTTCCGTCATGTATTAAATATGTCTTCCCTTGTCTTGACTACATCCGTTTAGCCCTGTCCCCCAATAATCATTTAACTGTTTGGTTTATTGTTACTATCTTCATCAATGACATCATATCTATCGTCCACCCCCGTTTTTTTGCGAATCAGAAGCCCACCTCTTTCCTACCCTCACATTCTCCCATCAATTATTGATTTTATCATTTTTTTTAGTTTTCAATCATCAACCTCCATCAACGAAAACCTTTATATATCACACAAAATTTAGAAGCAGCTAAACACCAGCGCTCACTGCTAGGAAAATGGAGGTTCCGACTCTCTCCAACTTCTAATGAATAACTCATAAAAACATTGCCAAAGAATAAATCTCGCAATACTTATACGGACACAAACTGTCTGAAATGTTCCCTGATACAACGAAGAAAATTGATTTTCTCTTTGTGGATCAAAAAGTTCTTTAGGAGCAAATAAAAGTCCTATTAAATAATATTTTCTCTTTATATGATAGATCACGCATCTAGAACAAAAATCAAAATTAAACAAATAAGAAAAGAAATCTGCTTATTTAGTGAATTCTCAACAACCATTGAATGTGTTATTTCTTTTTTTTTTGCCTTTTTCTTTTGCCTTTTTCTTTCGCCTTCTTTGTCGTCACTTCGATGACAACCCCACTTGATGAAAATTATTCGCATCGCCCCTGTAGATTCATGCGTGATAAGAAATTAGAAAATCATCATTTATTTCCTGTAAGAGGACTGCTTCATTTAAGAATACTTAAGATGAATATGATAAACGTTGCATGAATAGCATCCATCTCAATGAATCATATACTGTTAGCTTTTGAAACATTTCCTGCAATGTATCAACCAAATCTATTAACCATTAACAAGAAAAAATGTTTCTTTATGGGGGGGTTTTATTTTCTAGTGTGAACTTTTGTTAGAAGCTACAATCGTAATGCCTAGAGGTTTTTTTTTTAGTGTTTTGTTTTTTTTCGAATTTTTTTTTGTTTATATTTTTATTTACCTTAAGCTTCAATGTTTCGACGTGAAGAATTCAGCTCTGCTTAGTTTGAAAATATCTTTGAATATTTCCTACGTGACAAAATAAAACAAAAGTCACAAAGCAAACATGTTGCATGATAATTTTACTGCAACAAACAAATAGAGATTTCCCCACATTCTTACAAAATCACACATTTCGAGGTGTGTGGGTGGGCTGTAATTTATTCAATCGACCACAGCATCTGATTGGTACTTATTTTATAGTCCTTCTCCTGGAAGATGAAAAAAGCAAAGTCGACTCTGGTGCGATATGAACGCATAACATAAAGAGACGAAACTAAATCACGTATGACATTTCGTCCGGCCTTCTACTGATTCTGTCATCTACCACGCACTAGTAAACAATAATTGTTTCTAACATAGACACAAGGCCAGACATTTTGTGCGGTAGGGGTAAGTTGATAATATTGGCGCCAGTACTTGAATGGTACTTTATTTATCGACCCCGAAAGAATGAAAGGCAAAGTCGACCGTAGCAGGATTTGAATTCAGACCGCAGAGGCCGGAGCTAAATACCGCAATGCATTCTATCTGACGTTCTAACAACTCTGCCAATTCGCCGAGCCTGAAATTCATAAAAAAAATTTTTTATTTCATTTTATTTTATTTTATTTTATTTTATTTTATTTTATTTTATTTGTTATAGTGTCACACCAATAAACACTGGGGGGTTGGGATTCGCATGTAACATTTCTGGGCCAGAAAATACTTCAAGTCACAACAATTACTAACCCTATATATACAAAGCTCAAGTAAGCCCACAATATTGCTATTGCCGCCACATCTGTGACTGCGCTGCTATTAAACATACACACATTCGAAACCGCATCCCTCAAAAAGCCACCAAACTGATTAGCATGAAGTCGATCATCAACACACTCGAACCCCTGGTTCACAGACATGCTGTCTCCGCACTCTACCTTGTTTACAGCTACTACAGTGGCCTGTGCTCCTCAGAGGCGTTTGGTATCGTGCCACATCTACTCAGGCCAACTCGATTCTCTCGCTCTCTCCTCCTATCATCATCCATATTTCCTCCCACCTCCCACCTCCCGCCTCCGAGGCTCTGCAGAAACGACTATGGCCAGTTCTTCCTACCCAGAACTGCAGACGATCGGAATTACCTCACTGTCCTTGTTTGTTTCCCTGCAACCGCCAACTTGGAGTTGTTCAAAAGGAACGTTAACCGCATCGATCTCACAGGTCTTAGAGGAACTGCTTAGGCCATCAGCACAACCTCTTCCTTCAAACCAAATTCCTAAAAAAAACAAAAAAACAAATACGTATTTATGTCAATTAATTCTTTCCTAAATCTCATTCAACTGACAATAGGCCTCATTAAATAAAAACCTCCCACAAAACACATATCGTAAGAAGACTTTGCAAGCGATAAACGTCAATGGTGTCCATCAAACACATTGTCAACATAACTTCAACGTGCATGTTACAACGACAAACGTAAATGTAATTTCTTTATATGAAAAGACATTAAATAAGTTAAATTTAAAGCTGCATTTGTCATTTGACTGACAATAATGCCATGAAATTTGCAATGAATTCTTTTGTTAAATCTCTATAATTTTATAAGGTTTTGATAATAAAGAAAGTTTCTGAATCTTGTCGATTTACTGTGATGCTTAAACTTGTTTACACGTGAGATTTGCTGCTGTTGTTCAAAGTAGAATCTGTTTTAGTTTAGATTCCAAACAGTTGTATATACCTCAAGTAACCATGGCACCGAAATATAACACAGACTAACTCGCAAGCCATCGAAGAAACAAATAAATGGCCGTTCGATCAGCTAGAAATAGCAGCCACATATCCCTCAGATCACGCTTTAACGTCATATGTAAGGACAGGACACAAGAAAATGTAGACAACTGACAACATACCAGGTGCCAGGTGCGGACTTTTGGTCTTCGCCTGACCCAGGACTGCAGCTCCATCAAATAGTCGAGTTGTAGAAAAACGTGCATTAGACAGGGGGACCACACATGCTCACTGTCCAGAAATCTTTGTAGATGCTGCCGCGTCAGTACATATCTACGCATCATCAGCCAACTTATACCGAGCCCTCCACGTAGAGGGAGTTGGTAGCTGATGGACAATCTGACCAGTGGAACGCGTCCCATCCACAAGAAGCGAAAGAGCAGACACTCCAATCTCGTCAGACTGAAATTGGTGAAATATGGCGGTCAATATATATCGGAGGTGATGTATGATCTTTGAGGAATAGCTTCCTCTCAGCTTATTTATGTATGAGACTGTCAACCATGCTCGTAAGTCTGAAACTGGAGGTCCGGACCAAACTACATCCAAACAACGTAACGGGGCGTCGGTCCTTCGTCCTATAATGCTGACCTTCAGCATGGACATGTGTATCTAGGTGCCGAACTGTAAGCTCGCCGACTTGTCCGGGTTAATCTTTGCTCCTAGCACCGCTCCGTATTCTTTTAGTGCAGTGCCATCCACCTCGAATTCGTAATGTCCGACCCCATTGCGGTAACGTCGTCCACATTTGCCGAAACGGTTCTTCTGCGTCCGAATTTGAATTGTAATCCTATAAAAACCTTCAGTTTCTGAAGCAGTGGCTCGAGAGTCAATACATACAGAAGGCATGAGAGAGGGTACACTTGATGGGATGAACGTGTGATTCAAAACGGCGGCTCCGATAGGTGGCCACTTAATCTGACCACCAAGCAGATACCGCTGTACATTAAAGAGATTCAGCCTCTTAAAACAGAACCGAAACCGACGGCACTGCGGCCATCTTTTGATTGACGATATTTACATTAATATATTGCTGGTATTCTTCTTTGATTCCCGGAGGAAATATTGATCAATTGATGGTTAAATGTCCAATTAACCGTTCGGTTAACTAGATTCCAATTAGCACTTGCTAGAAATGATATTCGACTAAACCTGATTTTAAAGGAAGTCCCTCGTGGAAATGTAATATACAGCTTTACACATGATGAGGATGTTGATTATGATGATGATGATGATGATGATGATGATGATGATGATGATGATAATGATGATGATGATGATGATAGTGATGGTGATGATGATGATGATGATGATGATGATGATGATGATGATGATGCTTACCACGGTGACAACGGTGAGAATAATAATGATGGTGAAGCTGATCACAACAACGACGATGATGATGATGAGGAATACGACGGCGATAAAGATGATGATGATGATGATGATGATGATGATGATGATAATAATGATGATGATGATGATGATGATGATGATGATGATGATAATGATGATAATGATGATGATGATGATGAAATTGTTTAGAATAATAGTATTCTATGGCAATTCAATTAAAATATGTTGGCAATGCATTTTACTAACCTCATAATGATAGCCACTCAACCTTGGGCCTAACGACAACATTACAAGTACATTCTGGAATAAAACAAATACGCGATCCAATTTTTCACCAGTGTGTGTTATTAGTTTAACTTGTGACAAATAGACAACTTCACCAAGTTGCGTAATTTCCTGCAAAGACAGAAAATAAACAAATCTATATAAATATGCAGAAATGAGATATAGACAGAATTATGGAGCTATTCCAAAATAAAATGGAATACAACTATGACTACTACTACTACTACCACCACCACCACTATTGCAGTTTACCATCAATTGTTCTATGCACAAAGGGATGGACACCATTGAAATCAAACCTGTATGATTGTATTTTACTTTAGTTTGAAATGATCGCTATCCCAACATTTCAAATACTTACATTTTATATCTTTATTAAATTTGTTTTTCAATTCTTTTTCAATCATTGTTCTTATTTCTATTCATTTATTTTTTACTCATCACAATAAACTATATTTGTCAGTGAGTGTATCCAGAAAAGCAGAATTTGCAGATTTAGAAGAAAGAAACCCTATGCTAAATAGTATAATTTTCTTCAGCTGAAACATCAAATGTAAATTGCAAACTAAATGAATATAATTACTGCTAAATGAAAGCAATTTCATGAAGTCTTTTGAAAGAATCAGAAACCTACTAGAACTTACAGGAATTGACAGAACTGTCCACATTCAAACAGCATACATTGAATTTAATTGTAATTTAGTACATAAGATAGATTGGCCTTTCTTATTTTTTTATAACTTAGTCAGAGAAGGAAGGGCAGTGCTTGTGATGCTTTTCAGTGCCTCTGAGACTGGTAGGAGGTTAGAAGTAAGTTATCCTTAGACTGGGGGGCCTGGCCTGAATGCTTGCAACAGAGTGAACTCTGCTAAAATCACCCACATAATAATTCTTTTAAAAACTAAGACCGAATAATTTTAATAGCAAGGTCACTACACAAAATTATTGTCTTGAATAAATGTGTATATGAAATCATATACAATGTTTATGTTTAATAAACATATATTTAGTCTCGTTGTGAAAATATACTGCAAACAGGTCACAGAATCTTCGGTAGCTAAAAGTGAGGAATCGACTGACATGTGTTTTGTCTTCTCAAGATTTATCAAAGCTGCTTACCTCAACTTTTAGCTACCAAAGATTCTGTGACCTGTTCGCAGTATATTTCCACAGTGAGACTAAATATATATGTTTATTATACATTAACATATTGTATATGGTTTCATATATGCAATTTATTCAAAACAACGCTGTGTTGGTGCTTTCGTTAGTAAATTCCTGTCAGTAGGACTTGTACCCTGTAAATGACATCTCACCAGTAATTAGTTCGCTTACATTTTTCATAAGAAGATTTACTTTTCATAACTTCGGTAGTGAAGAGCTGAAGTAAGGAGCTTTGATAAGTCTCAAAAAGACGAAACACATGTCAGCTGATCCTACACCCTTAGCTACCAAAGATTCTGTGACTTGTTCACACACCTGTTTAGTCTCACATTGAGACTAAATAAATGTTTACTAAGCATATACATATTGTATATGATCTCATAAATGCATTTATACAAAATTATATTGAACTTTAAATAATTTAATATCAGTCCCATATTCCTTTCTAGGCAGAGTACTCTATGATAGAGTCACAATAAGCTGATAGAGTCACAGTAAGCAGATAGAGTCACAGTAAGCTGATAGAATCACAGTAAGCTGATAGTGTACACAGGAGTGATTTCTCATTGACTTCTCCAGGAAGATATAAAACATAATATTTGAGCGGGAGCAAATAAGAGCATGACATGTATGTCTTTTTTCTGCCTGAGTGAAAATGGTCGAGGCATATAAAGCTGGAAAGTTACTGCCACTTTACAGCACTTGCCATATTTGATTGAGGAAAATAGAAAAAGATCTATTTCACTTCACTAAGCTTGCTACCAACTGTAGTTGTTGTTGTTTAGACCAACTTTTATCAAGCAGGCCTATGATCAAAAGCATTCCACCTTGTTATTTTAGAAATATGTCTAGGGTTGTGCCCTTTTTTTAATATAAGAAGGTAGGGTGTGATTTGAGGGAGATTTGGCTGGTATTTCTATCAGGTCAAGTAACTGAATAGAGGTTCTCTCAGCTTATCCAAATAAAAAAAAACTTCCTACATATCTTACATACGAGTCCATTGCTCCAGTAAAGTGAGGAAGTGAGTTGCTATATATATATCTGTGTAAAACTTTCAGTTGCACAACAGATGATCTATGAGTAACATGCCATGAAACAATCTGTCAATTCTTCTCCTGATAGATCTGAAAGTTACTCATTGATAGGTACATCCTAAAAGTTGAAATACGGTTTCATTCATTTTTCTAAACTTTCCATAACTCATTGAGTTATAAAGGTACCACTGAATATTTCATTTAGGACAGGTCAGCCTAACAGAGCGTATCCCTCTCCAAGCTTTCTATGGAAGCGGATGAACTCAGCAGTACAATCTTAACAAAACTCTCAGCGATTTCACAGTGCTTCCCCTGTTTACAGTAATAAACTGCTTTGCCTTGATGTGTCTATTCACAGCCAGGTGAACTGGGTTATTTGATGATAAGTTGTATTTGACACAGATACATTGCAGCACTGGTGACAGGATACAGCAAATCAACCCTTCAGCTACTTATCTAGCATCCTATCAATTCAACCAACTACAACACCTTCAATAGAATTACCAATTTTATCAATAGGCAAGAACTGAACTGCAGGGGCTTACTGTCTGAGCTTGTTACAGACAGATAGCAATCCCAGTGCTTTTACAACCACTGACTATCATTACTAACAACTAAATATGCTGTGAGATTATTCCAAAAAGTATGGCTTATGAAATTACATTGCTATAATACAGCAAAATAATGATTTTGTTTGCCTAGCACCAAAGTTCTATTTTGTAAGGTGTAGGAAGTATAGTCAATTAAATCAATACACAGTAGCTCATATGTTATTGACAAATAGCAGCAGAACAGTGGTTGTGGTAAATACAACACAGCAAGGTCTAATAACATGCAGCAAGTACACTACTTATAGTATTGTTTTGTTCATAAATTTTGTCGATGAAATTAATTTTTTTCTCGTTTTCTTGTTGGTATATCTAGTGATTTTATGAATATTGATACTTTCTTATATGGGATATGTGGCCTGGAGTGTCATACTGAATCAATTTATTGTGAAATATGCCAAACCTGGGTGAATGCCAGCCTGACAAAGCCCACGCGTTTTTAATAGTTAAAAGAGTATTTTTATGTTAGATATAGATATTAGGAAGGTGTATGCTGTATCTAGCTTTTATTTTATTTTTTTTCCATTAAAAAAGTGTTGGACTTTTATTGATTTCTTTTAACAAAGTGTCGGGCTTTAATTTTCCTATTAAGATCAAACTCAAATTAGCAAAATTTTGCATGCATATCTATCAGAAGTACTTTTTTAACTATTAACTCTTAACATCCTGTTAAAAATATTCTAAGTCTTGTAATGATTGAGCAAAAAATCCCTAAAAATGGGTGGGTTTTTACAGCTTAATTATATATAAAATTTACAGGTAAGAAACACAGGTACTTGAGGTGTTTTAACACAAAAACAGTTTATTTTTACCATATATATATAGTTTAGTTATTCATGGCAATTTGATGATACAGTACCGTGTGGAACCGTGTCCTACAGGACATTAAGAGTTAAAGTGTCAGCCTATAATTAGCACTACCAGCCAGGTGAACCTAACTAGGGGTTCAAATTTAAGAATAGCTGAACTTTGATGTGCATTGCTAGACTTTTCTGCATGAGGCTGGCTTTACTGCAACTAGCTGGTCTTTGCTGTGCTGTGTTTACCACGATCCTCAGAACAGTGAGCTATCAAAGAGGTTAACATAACAGAAGTACACTAATTAGTTCTCTGCTATTTTTGGCCCCATTCTGAATAACTGAAATAATAATAATAATGATTTCTAACATTGATAAAAGACCATAAATTTGTAAGGAACAGGTATAATTGATTGAATCGACATCAATACAGTACTGGTATTATTTCACTGACACCAAAGAATGAAAGGCAAAGTCAACCCTGGCAGGATTTGAACTCAGAATGTTTAAAGAATATATTTAAATACCACAAGGCATTTTCTCAAATATGCTACATAATAATTTCTAATTTAGGCACAAGGCCACACATTTTGGAGAAGTTTGACTAGTACTTTATTTTATCAACTCTGGAAGGATGATATGCAAAGCTAGACTCAGCAGAATTTAAACCAAGAATGTATAGGGATGTAACTAAACATCAAACAGTATTTTTTTCAACAATAATAATGATTTTCCAACATAGGCACAGGGCCACATATTTGTGGGAGGGGTACAATCAACTCCAATACTCAACTGGTACTTATTTTATCAACCCCAGAAGGATGAAAAGCAAAGTTGATTGGAGCAGCGGGGCTGCAAAATGTACAAGAACATAACTTAATGCCGCATGGCATTTTGTTAAGCACTTTATCAATTCTGCAATTGTCAGTGCACCACAGTAAAAAACATTTCCCTCTGTGTGGAAATCAGTCTGACAGACATAATCTAACTCAATGCTTATGTATATGACCAGACTTCCAAGAAGGAGATACGGGTGAAGTGAAATAGCTCCACTAAGTATTGAAACCAAGTTACAATCATGACTTGTTTAGAGCTTGCTACCATCACATTGCACTCAAACTAAATATTATTTTACATTGTAAATAATTGTATTTTAAAAATAATAAAAATGAAACTTAAGAAATGCATTTCTTTAATTGAATTATTATAACATCAGATAATGACAATTTTAATTAAGATCAAAATTAACTTATTTGCAGTTTATTCCTAAATATTTTAACCATAACCATATTTGACATATTCAGAATTACTTGCAGAATTAGCCAGTTTCATCAAATAAAGATACTATAGTTATGAACGAATAACAATTTGATTTATTAGAAATTTACAATAACACCAACATATAGAAGAATTCACAATACATATATATATATAGGCATGCACTCCATGGGCTTTTTGGTTGAGAAACGGCTGTTATCGGATAAATAAATGATGTATTAATCTCATCTTT
>JAOPJM010001221.1:8978098-8988359 GCA_027124095.1 Muusoctopus leioderma | reverse complement strand
TATATATGTATGTAAGCATGTATGTAAATATATATTGTTGTTGTTGTTGTTGGTGGTGGTGGTGGTGGTTAACTCCAGATCTGCCATGATTAAACAGACCTATGATGAAAGGCGTTCCAGCCATGACAACCGCGTCATTTTGTTCAGCCCCTGTTGTACGCCAGGCTACATTATCCAATGTGTCTCCTTTAAAAAAAAAATGAATGAGAGGGAGATTTTACTGCTATTTCTAGCAGATCAAGCGCGACCACCTATAGGCACCCGTATTAGCTCACTGTCAATGTTGTTGTTGTTGTTTAGACCAAAGTCTGCATTGATTGAGCAGGCCTATGATCAAAGACGTTCCATCCGTGACTGACCATTCCGTCTGTTTATCAAAACATAATTATCTCAATGACTACATTATGCAATGCAGCCCTTCCTTTCATTTGCTGTTTTAGGTAGTTGACTGTGTGATTTTAGGGCGATTTGGTTGCTATTTCTAGCAGGTTGGGTGGGTGCCCACATAGGGCTGGTGAAAATTAAGGTTGACTTAGTAGTATCAATTATGCGCCGGACTAGGTACATTACAGTATTTAATTTTTACCTCACTATGTTCTGAGTTAAAATTTCAACGATGTTGACTTTGTTTTTCATTATTCAACGTTCGAAAGGCGGTGAATTGGCAGAATCGTTAGAGCGTCGGACAAAATGTCTTGCGTTAATCGTTCCTGCTCTTTGCATTTTGAGTTCAACTTTGCCTTTCCTCCCTCCAGGGTCGATAAAATTGAAGTACCAATCAAGTACTGGAGTCGATATAATTGACTGTTCCTCTCCCACCAAATTTCTAGCCTTGTGCCTATGTTAGAAAGAATTGTTCAACGAAAAGTGAATGTCACTTAGAAAATGGAATTGATTTATTTCACAGTATAATTCCCACTGACACAGAAATGTATGCTTAGTGAAAATGAAACCCACTATGAGGCATACAATCTTGAGTATGAAGGTGTTTGATTATATCCTCTCTAGTTTGTAGAGAGGCACAGTTCACCGAATCAATAAAGATCCGAGCAATGCTCATCCCTCTCTAGAGTTTTCTTTCTATGTCTTAGTCAGAAGAGTGAGGGTAACGCCCATGATCTTTTTACAGGGCCTCCGAGACTTGTGGAAGAAAAGGAAAAGGATATTGTTGCTCTCAGACCGGAGACCAGGCCCGAATGCTTGCAACAAAGTGAACTCCGCTCAAGACATCCAAGGGCCCAGTGGTTATATTCGACCGGGCGACAGATTATGTCTGTGTTGTTGGCTGAGGAAGTACGATGTGTAACTGAAGAGATATCTGCCTCAACTGAGAACTGAACTTGTGTCATAGACTCAATCATGCTATCACTCTGCGGCGCTCGCACCCGTAAAAGTTTTAAAATGTCATAATGATTCTACAATGTTTCTCAAGTTCTGCAATGCGGAATCCTCGATCTTCCATCATCCTGTCATCCTGTTGAGAAATATTTTTCATTTTAAGATTCCACTTCTGAGTTTAAATCTGTAGTCTGAAATAGAACTCGTAATGCAACTGACGAATGAAAAGTATTTCTCCTTGAAGGGGTAATTCCATGTAATCCTTTATAACTGACATTTGTCTTGTAAGTGGAATATAATTGTATCCAATAGAAAGAGAAAGAAGATTGGTATTGTCAGAACAGTTACTGTCTATATTGCTTTATACCATCTTGTGGTTGGATAAGTTTTTCCTAAATTATTCAGGCATTCTTTCATTTATATGTTGTCCTGCAGGCCAGACAAGAATTGATTCCAGAGTAATGTATAAAACGTTAGTCTAAATTTTGATATAGCGAGAATTATTTGATTTCTGTATGTTGCAAAGACATGAAGTATGAAGCAATGTATCAAAAATAAAAGATCAATTATTTCTTTCCAGAGAATACGCTTTATTTTAATGCAATATATTGGAAACTAACCTTTGTAGACAATTCTGCCGTCAGAAAACAACTTGAGAGATTATTTTTAAACTCAATTTTGGATCACCGAGGGAAAAAAACAATACGATGCTATTTTGTTTAAAATCTACAATACTGATTGTTTACCATTGGGGTATATTGCTGTACAGGCCAGAATTAAACACATCCAGATACAACGGGCCAACATGGGAACCTCCACGTGATCAGTCAATGTGCTAGAGATAGCAGCCAATCTCTCAAATCACACTCTACAGTTTTAAAATCGGAAATGTCATAGCTTATAATGTAGTCCTAGATACATTATATCCGGAAAAATCGATGGGATTACGTGATCACACAATATGTTAGAAATAGCAGCCAATCTCTCTCAAATAACACTCTATCGTCTTAAAATCGGAATTGCATGGTTGATAATGTAGTCCTAGATACATTATATCTGGGGAGAAATAAACGATGGGATGGTCACTACTAGAACGCCTTTGATCATAGTTCGGCTTGATCTGGGCTGTCCTAGGCTGAACAATAGCAACAACAACAACTATCACCATTACAAGAGACAGCGAGGAGACCTCTATGCGGTTGCTCGATCTGCTAGAAATAGCAACCAAATAATCCTCAAATCATATCCTAGAACCTTTTTAAAAGGGATACATTAGATAATGTAGTCCTAGTTACACTGCGTCTGAATAAAATACGGAATGGTCAAGGCTGGAGTGAATCTGATCATAAATCTACCCGATCAGGGCTGATCTGGAGCTAAACAACAACAACAACAACAGGGGAGTCTCTCTATGGTTGCTCCCCCTACCAGAAATAGGAGCCAAATCTCACTCAAATCACACCACCTTACCGTCTTTAAGAAAAGGAAGGAAGGAAAGACACTGTGTCTGTATAATGTAGTCCTAGATACACTATGCCTGTGAAAACAAAAACAAAAACAGGATCTTTATGGCTGGAACTCCTTTAATTATATATATATAGTTCTGCTGAATCATAATTGACCTGGGGAATAAACACCCACCACAACAACGACAACAGCATTATTTATTTACCAAGATAACAATCTGATACTTAAACATGTCTTCAATTTCTAAGACGATTTTCAAAGTTATTTTGTTGTTGTTTTTTTTGCATTTCTGCATAGACGCGTTTCCATACCCAAAAACAAAAACACAAAAAAGAAAGAAAAAAATAGTGAAATTCGAGAAACCTCTATTTACTTCCAATTTTGCCAAGCAATATTGTTTAATTTCTTTTTCTTATAGTGTCATGAATACATTCGTTACTAGCTTATAATAATCTGTTTCTTTAGTAAATGATAGGACGTAGAAAAGCATTTACATTTGAGAATTGTGTCGTTTTATCGACTTGTCGAGGGGTGGCGCTGTTTTGTTTGTTTTTTTTTGGTATCTTTTTTTTAATGTTATTTTTGTTTTGTTTAATGTTGTTTTGCTTTATTTAATGTTTTACTTGTTTTTCGCTCTCATTTTTATGTGTTTGCATTGTGCGTATGAAGTGTTACTGGGCTTTATAATAACTACTTCTTTATTGAGAATGGAACCGATTTAGTAATCTCTTCATATTCAGATAATAACAACTCTCCTCACATTATGTGAATTATGAGAACAATGTCAGATATATCAACGACTAAAATTGTATCAGTTCAGTCGGGTTCATTTAACAACTATATCGATTGCAACCATTTCTTTCTTATCTCGCTAGGACCACTATAAAATAGCACAAATTAATTTCTCATCTTATTCATAACGAATGGCGACAATGCCTGTTGTACATTTTAGCAAACAAAACATATATTAGTAGTTATCTTTCATACATAAACAAATAGTTTGTTATAATTGGCTATTTTCTTCATTCAACAAAAGATTTTTTTTTTAATATTATTATTATTATTCTAAAGAGCGGTCAATCCTTTCTAGTAGACAAGCTATCAATGATGATATCTTTCTATGCTAAAGTCTGAAAGAAAGAGAAACCGCTTCAATAAAACAAAAAGCTAGGGAGAACAAGAGAACGAGAAAGTGAGAGGGATGTATATATATATATATATATATATATATATAGATAAGGTGCATATATCTAGAGAGAACAAGAGAGAAATATATATATATATATATATAATCACTGATAATTTTTAGTTGATTTTATACTGAACAATAAATGCTGGTAGAAATCTCCTTCTTCCTCTAATTATTGCAACGTCATTAAAAAAACCAGCCATGACAACATGTTCTGCATCTTTGGACTGATTTACATAAAAACAGGTTTTTGATTATTCATTCAAATACCAGATATAAACACGAATCGAGCTAGTTTCTTCGAAGGACAATTTTTGTAGGAGAGACACAAAACTACATACTACAAGATATTTAGTCTTTTTTTTTAATGGCTTAGTCAGGGGTGGAAGGGCAACCGAGGAACTGAAAATTAACTAAAAAAGAAAACTTCTCTACGGATGCATCAATCGTAGAGAGACCAACGCAAATCGAGAAATTCCTTGAAGAGATATGGTCTGCAGTGATTTACGTAGAGGGATACAGCATAGAACAGTGGTAGCCATCTGTAATAGCTAGCAGGAAGCCCGAACGGTGGCCACAATCTCATGCACATCCCAGAGATTCGTGATGATCCCAATTTATATGGGATGATGCGTGACCAAAGCAGAGTCACCAACGTGCCACCTCATAGAGACCAGACTCAAATGGTGGCGATGGTACATGAACACAGGGAAGTTAGAGAACTTAGGCCTACCCCCAGAAGAATCGAACGGAAACGTCACTAGAGTTCCAGTTATTGGTTGTATCTTAGGATCTTGCTAGTATCCTAGAATAGTTCTATTTCGAAGAGTGTGAGGAGCAGATGCGGGTGGTTGTCGAAGGTAGGAAACACAAATACTACATCTGTGGAAAAACAGACCACCTCAAGGCTTTCTGCCCAACGGAGGAGAAGGCGAGAGCTGAACGACTCTCTTCACCGCTGCTACGAACTCCCCGACTACTATAACCACAACAACAACAACAACAACAACATTCACAGTGGTAGCCATAGGAATAAGAAAGACAGCCGAAAATAGAAGTGTACCTACCAAAAACAAAGCAATAGCATTCACACAGACACAGGCACGCGGGAACAAACGCCAGAAAACATAGACATTGTCTCAACACCCACCGATCTTTCGAATGAGGAAGATGCCAAAGTCGGCAATAAAACGTCCAAAAATGGCAAAGTGGAGGAGTCGACAAAGAGAAAGAGGGGTGAACAGGGAAAAGCAGCGGTCATTCTCCCAAAACCCAAAAGTTTAGCAGTGCCAAGACCAGCAAACCCTAAAATGGGTAAGATGGTAAGACGGCGGTCCTAGACGTGGACAGCAGTGAGGGCGGTGGTACCTTCAGACTAGTGTCAGGAGTTGGACACCAGATTTCTTTAGACGTCTAGAGACATTCCTAGCAACACTACGCTCATTAGTGTTAGTGGGTGATTAGAATGGCATCTTGGATGCATGCAGAGATTGTGTGGAAGTAGCTGATAGAAGAGAATGTGCAAAAGCCTCGCAAACTTGCTCAAGCAGTTCCAACTGTCTCACAGGTACCGTCTGGATTTCCCTAATGCTCCAATGTGGACTTGGACAAACCACAGAGGGTCATCTAGGTGGTACTTACGGACCACAAATTCGTGAGATGTACGGTCAACTTAGACAAGAACAATAGACAGGGACCCGGTTACTGGAATCTGAACGAATCTTTTCCGGCACGAAAATATTTCAGGGGTCAGATTAGCGGATTAGTTAAGTAGAAATTGACGGGGACTATCATCAATAAGAGGTGGTGGATCTCACTAAGGAGAAAAATTAGGGCAGCTTCTGTTAGCTTTGGCGAAGAAGTAGCTGGAGAGGAGGAGCTAGTCAATCGATTAGAAGAGGCGCAGAGAAAAAGCATCGCATAGAACAAGCTAGCAGCGAGAATTGCCCTCAACTATTTTTCTTCGACGCGAAACGCGAAGAACGAGGTATCCACGATAACCTCTACCTCAAGCGATATATCTTGGAGCGGGTCGGGAATAGATCTGCGAAGCCCTTAACAATTTGGATCAGTCTAAAGCTTTCGATAGGGTCGACCATCACTACTTGTTGGCTGTCCTAATTGCAGTCGGTTTCGTTCTCGTCTTCTGAAGCTGGATCACTACAAAGTACAGCGGCATCTGTTCCGAGGTCAAACTAAACGGCCACGTATCGGAAAACCGTTTCGCATCGTGCGCTCGGTCTGTTAAGGATGCTCCTTCTCCTATCTCTTGTAATGTTTGGGGTTCGAGCCATTGCTGCGGAGGATGGAGACATTGTAGAGCAACCCGCTCAAACTGGGACACTGGAAAGGTGTGTCTGCATACGCGGATGACGTCACCGCCATAGTGTCGGATACACTGGCAATCGCGGTGGTCGGCACCATACTGGAGGAGTACCAGGATTTTGTGGGAGTACGCATCAGTAGGGACAAGTCGAATGGCTTGCAACTCGTCATCTGGAGAGGCAAGTCCATTAGGATTGGTGGCTTCTGTAACTGGCCTAAGGGTCCAGTTAAGGTGGTCGGGTTCGGACCGAACCTCCAGGTTGAGAAAAACTAGGAAGAATTCGCGAGCAGGGTGGCCCCAATTAACCATAAGTAGCATTCTCACTACTGGGGACATTTTCTTGTTGATATTTTATTGCTATCTATTGTTTTTGTTGATTTTGCCTTCTTTTTATTCGATCTAACCCCCCACTGTTTTGTATTTCGACCTTGTAGGGCCCTTGTGGCCAATAAATGAAATCATCATTAACGAATACTGTAAGGCATTCTGTCCAACGTGCTAACGACCGGCCATCCTCAGCACCCTCTTAATAAATCCGGACCAAATGCCTAGATGGTTTTTTTATTGGTGGGGCAATAATGATCCCCCAGAAAAGACCAACAGATGATCCTGACTCCCGCTTCATCACTTGTCTGTCAGTAATTTATAAACTGCTCTCCAAAACACTGTCCAAGATAAATGAACATTTACAATAAAACAATGTAATTCCTGTAGAACAGAAGTGGTGGATGCTCAAGTCCTGCAGGACAATCGACCAACTCCTTGGATTATGTCAAGGTACGTAAAGATAACCTGTTTTGTTCCTGAATCAACTACAAGAAGGCTTTTCATCTGGACCCATATGACGGGCTTATCAAAATACTTCAAGTACATCAATATGACGACACATTAGTGAACTTCATCAAAAAACAACAATGATGAAATGGCAGACATGACCTGTACGCTTCAGCCACCCATAAATATCTGCTGGGGTATTCCAAGGGGACAGTACTTCTGGTCTTCATTTCATCCTATGTTAGTTACTTTTACGTTGGCAAATGAAAAAGGCCAATTTGGGATAGATTCTACATGAAGAGAGGAAGGACCTGACTCATCCACTATCTCCCGTTCATGGACCAGGCTCGTCCACCAACTTCTCTTCATGGACCAGGCTCGTCCACCAACTTCTCTTCATGGACCAGGCTCGTCCACCAACTTCCCTTCATGGACCAGGCTCGTCCACCAACTTCTCTTCATGGACCAGGCTCGTCCACCAACTTCTCTTCCCCATACGTATAAATGAGAATAAAACTGTCAGTATGAAGTGTGTCCAAACAATAATGAAAAACGAATATTTTGATAGAATCAGAAAAATATTGAAAAAGAAAAAACAAACCAAACAGGCCTGCTAATGAGATTTGATCCATTTATCAGTCGTTTGCTGAGTGACCGTGTTACCGATATAATAACAGAGCGCTTGCAGTTCCTACTTCTCAGATTTGACACTTTAATGTGTTTCTTCTATTTTAACTGTACTATTTTATTCTCATAAAATAATTATCGTATTGCGTTACGTCCCCTTACGTTCTAAGCTCAAATCCCGCCGCGATTGACTTTGCGTTTTGCCCTGGCGTGGTCGGTTAAATCCACTAGGCCCTTTACCTGAACTTTGCTGATTTCTGTACATGATATGACATAAGACACACACAAACACACACACACACACACACACATACACACGCGCACACATATATATAAACACGCGCACACATATATATACACACATATAAATATATATATATATATACACACACACATATGTATATGTATTAATATATTATAATATATATATACATATATATATATTATAATTTTATATATATATAATTATAGTTTATGTATATTTTCTGCTTCACACTCTCTCTACCTTGCTCTACCTCTCTCTCTCTCTCTCTCTCTCTCTGTGTGTGCCACGCATACACACCACTAATCACGCATGTGCGAGAGAGAGTGTGCATGTGTGCGATCACAAAAAGAAAGCACACGTGTGGCCAATCACATTAACTTTAGCTGTGATCCCTAATTCCATTTATTGCTGACGTCCTGTTCCATTTTCTCAAAGCTAAACAAAGTAGCATAGCATTAGAATTAGTTATAGGAGGGATACATCTTTAGCAGGTCTAGTCTGTTCAAAAATGGAATGGTAAGAGCTGACACACAGAAGGAACCTGATTCGAAACCAAAATTAAATATTGGGTGAAGTTAGTTACATGGTGGTGGATTCTACGTCCGTGTTGAGGATGAGCATTCAGTTGTTCGATCAACTGAACTGCCTGCACATGGAATACTCAGCCGCTTACGCTAGAATTCAAACAGACACGTGTACCCTTAATGCAAATCTCAGGCCGAATCAGCGTGACAGAATGTGACAAGACTGGACCTTTGAATTACGAGTTCAATCTACAGAGAAAGAGAGAAACAAGGATCGATCCAAGTACTGGACGCGTACTTCATTTATCGACCTCGAAAGGATGAAAGGCAAAGTTGACTGCGGTGGGATTTGAAATCAGAGCGCAGGGCGCCGGATCGAATATTACAAAGGATTCTATCCGACACTCTAACGATTCTGTCAGTTCGCCGTCTTACTAAGTTAGATAGAGGTGTAGGCCTGGTGTTCTACGTCCGTCCCGGCGATGAGAATTCAGTTCAAACAACTGAATTCCATCTCGTGAAATTAACGTGTAAGCGGCTGAGTATTACACAGACACGTACAGTCTCAGGTCGAATCAGCGTAATGCAATGTGACAAGGCTGGACCTCTGAATTACAGGTACAATCCAGAAAGAAAGAAACATCGACCTCAGTACTAGACTGGTACTTTATTTATCTACCCCGAAAGGATAACAAGCAAAGTTGACCTCGGTGGGATTTGAACTCAGAGCACGAATAATATTGCAAGGCATTCTATCCGACGCTTTAACGATTCTGCCAATTCGCCGTCTTAGTAAGTTAGATACAGATACAGGTGTAAACCTATTGAAAGGGAAATAGCAAGAATGGAAGTGGATCAACCTGCTCCGAAACCAAAATAGATATGGGTCGGAGCCTGTCGAAAATGGAATGGGTAAGAATGGAAACAGATCAACCTACTTCAAAACCAAAATAGATATATTTGTCGAAGAAGAGTTGGTGTAAAATATCTAGTCTGTCGAAAATGGAATGGAATTGGTAAGAGTAGTGACAGAGAGAAAGCTCCTTGGAAACCCAAAGAAATGTTGTTCCAGAGTGAATTGAATGTAAGATGTTCAATGTGTGTTAAGAAATGGAATGGTAAAAGTGAAGACATACCGAAAACAGCTTGAAAAACAGAAATAGATTTTGGCTGAAGTTAAATTTAGAAGGAAAAAAAAAAAAAGTTTATAAATCGTAGAAAAGAATTTTTGATGCAACCTTGTAACAGAATGTCCTTATAATTCTTCACCATTATTTATTCCTTTCTACCGTTTTCTCATCATTTCTACTCGCAAAATATTGGCTGTTTCACACACGTACACACACACACACACACACACACACACACACACACACATACATGTACACAGGCACACACACACACATGTATACAGGCATGAATATGCACAAGTAGTCAAACACAGACTCACTGATCACCAAAAGCGTACACACACACACACACACACACACGAACACACACCAACAAACACACCGCGGACTCACCATGCACTCCACATTACACAAATGCTCACACACACACTGAAGAATATACATATCTTGTTATATTTATTTTTTCAACTCTATATCTCTCTCCACTTACTCAATATTTGTGTCTTTGTGTCTAATTTTAGTGAGATTCAAAAGAATAGAAAGCAGACGGAGAGCGAGAAGTAGGCAGATAGGGCGAAAAAAAATAATTTGATTTTCATACAAAAAGGCTTGAAAAATAAA
>JAOPJM010001221.1:8946684-8960008 GCA_027124095.1 Muusoctopus leioderma | reverse complement strand
CATACATACATACATACATACATACATACATACATACATACATACATACATACATACATACATACATACATACAAGAGTTTATATATATTCTCATTTTGATGTAGAAATATAAAAATGTAATTATTATCGGTTGTAATAAATTGCTAATTAAAATTAAGAAAATTGCCATATTAACCCGTTACTATTGAATTGTATAATTCTCTTTAGAAAACGTGAAATAAATTGCTTTAAATACAAGAAAAATATTCAAGTTGTAAAATAGGTTTGTTATTTATTCGTTTTAGTTTTGTTTGTTTAGAAGTAATTAAGAAAAAATCATTAATATAGTCCACTAATATTATTATCATTATTTGAAAAAAATATGATCATTATTAGCGTTATAAAGGATTCATTATAATAAAAGAAATCATTATTATTGTTGTTGTTTTTGTTGACATTGTTTTTATTACTATTGAGTTAGACAAAAATCAATACTCCTCCTTAAAATTAGAAATCATTATTATTGCTGTTATTACTGCTGCTAATGTTGTGGTTGTTGTGGTTTTGTTTGTTATTTTTTATATGAGATCTTGTGTTTTAATAGGATATTCACAAGAATTTAATATCGTTTCTTTCAGCTAAAGAGATTAATAATTAAACAAACAGATCTAAATATATGTAATACTCATGCTATTAACGAAACTCAGCTTTAATTGTTATTTTCTCGATGACATCATTACAGTCAGGTAAGAGTTAAAATATTGTTCAGTACCTGCTATTGCAAAGATAAATTACACTGTTAGTCATAGTTTTCTATATTTATTTTTCTCCACATATAATAGTATAGGCAGCAAGCATCCGATAAAATGTTTTGCAGTATTTATTTACGGTCCTTTAAATTCTAATTTCAAATCCCTCTCAGGTCAAACTTAGCCTATCATCCTTTCGGGGTCGGTAAATTAAGTACCAGTCTAGGACGGTGAATTGGCGGAATTGTTAGAGCGTTATTTGTTCTACGTTCTAACCTCAAATCCTGCTTCCTGTAACCGAAAAAACAGATCCTTCAGGACCCGATAAAAAAAACAGTGATAGAATGCGGAAGTCCTTAAACAAGTGCCCATGTATCATCATCTTCTTGTGTCTCTCAATGGCAGCGTATCATCTGGCAGGAGAGAACACAAGGGGACTTTCAAAACCTGTGCAATCTCTCTCTCTCTCTCTCTCTCTCTTTCTCTCTCTCTCTCTCTTTCTCTCTCTCTCTCTCTTTCTCTCTCTCTCTCTCTCTCTCATATAATGATAATCATATTTAAAATGAAATATTCTGAGAAAAGAAAATATGTTAATAATTATTATCTATTTCTAACATAGCCACAAAACCACATATATTTATTGATGAATAAATCAACAGTTGGTTAAAATAATATCAATGTTTTGCTAATAGTTATTTTATCGGTGCCGAAAACAAGCTTAATCTCGGAGAGATTTGAACTCGGAATGTAAATATGTAAGGTATCATAAATAGATTTATCTAAATACTGCAAGACAATTATTTTCCATTGCTCAACCCATTCTTCCAGCCACCGACCTTACCATTAATAATAATAATAATTTTTAAATATAGGCACATGGCTTAAAATTTGGCAGGATGGGGAAGGGCGATATATCGACATCATTACTTGACTGGTATTTTACTTTATCGACCGCGGAAGGTTGAAAGGCAAAGTTGACATCGGTGGGATTTGAACTCAGAACGTAAAGAGCCGGAATACCGCAAGGCATTTTGTCCGACGTTCTAACAATTCAGCCAATCCACAACCCTTATTGTTTCTAGCATAGGTACAAGGCCAGGAATGTTGTGTAGATGAGTAAGACGATCAAACCGGCCCAGTACTTGACTGGTACTTTATTTTATCGACTCCGGAAGGATGAAAGGCAAAGTTGGCAGCGGCGGGATTTGAACTCAGAATGTAACGAGCCAGAACAAATACTGCAAGGCATTTTGTCCGACGCTCTAACGGTTCTGCAAATCCCCAAAAAATCAATGATTTCTTGCATATGCACAAGGCTTCAAATTTTATGGGAGAGGTATAGTCGATTATATCGCCTCCAGTACTTGTCTAGTGTTCTTGTATTGTATAACGTTTTTTATACAATATGTCATGGCTGGGTCTAACACAACATTTTTATAAACTAATTTACTTCATGAAATGATTTCTAGGAATTTTTTTTTTTTTATTCCTTTTATTTAAACTTTGATGTTTTAAAATGTGTACATTATGACCTACAACCTTTTTTTTATATTTGATATTCATTTCATTCATTTTATGAAGTATATAGTAGCACTTTTCTTTTCATTAAATACATCAATGAAAATTGTAATGCCGTAGGACCAGTCGTGATTTTGGCAAAGAATTTATATTTGTGTTTTATTTTGTGCATTATAAGGGGCGGGGAGATTATGTTCATGTAATAGTTTGCGTAAGCAGATTTTTTGTTTTATCATTATTGATATAGTTTAATAGTCTCAAAATATCGTATCACATTTATGCTATCATTCTTTCAACGATGTTTAAAAACCGATATAATTTTATTTAAATAGCCTTTAGATGATGTAAGAAAGATTGCTTCATCATAGTTTTTTAGAAATATATGTGTGTGTGTATGTGTGTGTATTTGTGTGTGTGAGTGTGCACGAATATTGCATATACAAATATATATACATATGTAAATATATAGAGATAATTATATATAAATATGGGTTGATCGATGTCATCTTACATATATTTGTATGCATGTGTGTGTGTATATACGTGTATATGCATGTGTGTGTGTATATACATGCCGGTTGGTCGATGAAACACAATTCGTACGTTTCTGTGTACAGGAAAATATATTCGAATTTCAGAAATTCGGGTATAGCCATTAGCGTAATTCCTATTGGATAAGGAATAACGATATATATATATATTCTTTTAAATCAACGAAAAAAGTGTCCAGTGTAGTCCAAGGTAATAAACCAAAGCAGTGAGAGGTCCAATAGTAAAAATCCAGGGAAGAAGGTAGAGTCCAATGGTGTGAGAAAAATGGAGAGATAGAACTCGAAACGTTAAAGACTATTTCTACTCCTGTTCCTGAGGGTTAAATTAATGTTGGTACCTTGTTCTTCGTGTTGTTGTTTTTTTCCTCGTTTACACCTCGATATATATTCTTTTATTCTTTTACTAGTTTCAGTCATTGGACTGCAGCCATGCTGGGGCGCTGCCTTAAAGAGTTCCGTCGATCAAGTCGACCGCAGTACTTTTTTCTTAAGTCTGGTATTTAATTCATCGTTCTATAGTGCTGCCTGGAATTTTATCCAATTCTATTGAAAATGTGTACACATGTGTAGTTTTGCATTGCCAATTACGAAAATTATAAGATTTGTTTTGAGAAAAGAATTAATTAAAAAGTTGCAACCGTTTTAAAGATTGGACTTTTCTGTAATTTGTAGCCAATCGCATTTGTCTATCCTCAAAAGCTGCCAACAGTTGACACAAACCTGTGACGTCATCACAACCTGTACTACACAACCTGTATTTTTTCTGGATCCAAGGACGCCGCAGTTAGGTATTTTCAATCTTATGATACCATACCTAAGACGTATGTGAGTTTATGTGGCGTCGCAGACATGAAAAGTGCGACAAATTCCAAAAAATTCTGCAGTGTATCGCAACATTTCGTGAAAGATGTTAATTTATTTCTAAAAACTAGTTTTTATTTTTTACACTAGTTTTTATTTTTTATTTTTGTCATTAAAAATGTTATCTTTCAAAGTGTGTATCGCTTTATATTATTTTCGCTGTTTCTCTATCTATCTATCTCTCTGTTTCTCTATCTTGTTGACGTAACAGATTTGTCTGAAAAATACACAGACATATAGGCGCAGGCATGGCCGTGTGGTTAAGGAGTTCGCTTTGCAATCACATGGTTTCGGGTTCAGTCCCACTGCGCGGCACCTTGGGCAAGTGTCTTCCACTATAGCCTCGGGTCGACCAATGCCTTGTGAGTGAATTTGGTAGACGGAAACTGCAGAAGCCCGTCGTATATATATATGTATAAATGTGTTTGTGTTTGTCTCCATATCTGTTTGAACTAGCGGTTCGGCAATAGAGACCGATAGAATAAGTACTGGAGTCGATCTGGTCGACTAAAACCCTGCAATGCGGTGCCCCAGCATGGCCGCAGTCAAATGACAAACAAGTAAAAGAGTAAAATAGACAAATGAAATGCGATGGCGTCACAGGTTTGTGTCATTGTCGACAGCTGTAGAGGGAGGAAATACAGAAATGGCATACGATGACGTCACAGGTTTGTGTCAACTGTCGGCAGCTATAGAGGATAGACAAATGCGATTGGCTACAAATTAGAGAAAAGACCAATCTTTAAACGGTTGCAACTTTTTAATTAATTTTTTTCTCAAAATAAATCTTGCAATATTCGTAATTGGCATGCAAAACTACATCTGTGTACACATTTTCAATAGAATTGGATAAAATTCCATGCAGCACTATAGAACGATAAGATCCTCGATCTGTATTTGCCAAACTGCTAAGTTACGGGACATAAACGATAAACAAGCGGCACCGGATTTTTTCTAAAGCAGTGTCAACGTAAGACAGACACGGTGACAAACATACACACCCAGACGTATATATATATATATTAATAATGGGCTTCAGCACAGTTTCCCTCTACCAAATTTCTATCGCAAGGCATTGGTCAGACCGAGGCTATAGTAGAAGATACTTGCCCCAGGTGCCACGCAGTGGAACCGAATCTGACGCCACATGCGAACTTTTTAACCACACAGCCATGCCTGCGCCTGTGCCTGTTTTTATTTCCATTTATTTTAATTTTTTATTTTTAGTTATTTATTTATTCGTACATTAGCACATTTATCGAGTGACTAAGTTTTAGCTTTTTTGGCGTAAAGGGATGTAACCCGACGCTCCGTTTGTTTACACATATATACATAGACACAGACACACACACACACATATATAGAGAGATATAAATATACACACACACATTTGAATATGTTATACACTTATACATATATATACACACACACGTGTGTGTGTACAAACGAAAGAGCACTCAACACATTGTGGGAGTATAGACGTACATCTTTGCGTCTACAAAACTTAAAGTAATGCGGGACTAAGTCACTGTGAATGCATACACACGCATACATATATGTATATATATATATATATATATAAACACACACACAAACACGACGGATTTCTGCACAGTTACCAAATTCCACTCACAAAGTATAGGTCAACCCGAGGCTACAGTTGAAGACTCCTTGTCCAAGGTAACCCGCAGTGGAATCGAACTCGAACCCGAAACCACATGGTTGCGAAGCGAACTTCTTAACCATGCGGCTATGCCTGTATCTAATGTGTAAAATGTTTCGTGTGTTTTTTTTTCTCTAGGTATAAGAGTAAAACATATGATGGTAAACAGATACAATACTATTGGTTCTTAGATGGGAAAAAAAAAACACCAACACAACTATAAAAAAAAGATACAATTTTCCATTTTCTTTTTTTATTGCATAATTAATTAGAGCTGTTAATGATTTTTTTCTAATTTTAATTTTATTTATTTATTTATTTTTACTTATTTTTTTAATTAATTTTTTTATTTGTTGCATTTAATGGAATATGCATGCTGCTAAATAGACTGTTTTAAGCTATTCTAATAGACTTGCAGTCGGCGTACAGTAGTGAGTGTTTCTTATATTTTTAACAAACCGGCGATCGTTTTGGGGTTTTTTTTGCCAGTAAGTGAGTGCTACTGGTAACATGAAATCTAGTACAACCTGTTACATTGTCGGGTCGTCTGTGACTAAACCGGCACCCCCACCAGGCTAGCCTAGTGTTGAGAGCTGCTAGGAACCCATCAAGAGAAAGAAAAAAAAACAAGACCTATTAAAAGGACGGATGAACCCAACATAGGGTCAACGACTATCTAGCAATAAGGTAGGTGAGTATTACCTTGGTAAATTTCCAGAAGATTACCTCGTGTTACTGGTAATATGGAATCCAGTACAGCCAGCCTGATGCAGTACGGTCGGGTCGTCGGCAACTAAACCGGTATCCCCACCAGGCTAGCCTAACGTGGAGGGTGGCTAGAAACTCAGCAAGAGAAAGAGAAAAAACAAGGCCTGTCAAAAGGACGGTTGAATCCAACAGAGGGTCAGCGACTTTCTAGCAATAGTTAGGGTAGGCAGGTATTACCTTGGAAAATGTCCAGAAAGTACCTCACAGGAAGTTGCATGTCCTATGCTAGCAAAAGCAGGAGTAAACCTCTTTAAAAACCTCAACCATGGCAGCAGGTGGTTTGATGTGTCACATTGCGGTTACATATATTATTTGGTACTTTCCTGTTATCGACAGCCAATGTTTGTTTACTAACCCTAACCCAATCCCAACCTAACTAATCCTAACTTAACCTAATCCTTTAGTAAAAACAAAATTGGCTGTCGATAACAGGAAAGCACCTATTATTTTGTGTATTCCGGTTTGTATCTATTATCCGCTTACGCGTATGTTTGGTATCATTAACTCTTAACATCCTGTAGGACACGGTTCCACACGGTAAAGCATCATCAAATTGATATGAGTCATTAAACTATATATATGTGGTAAAAGTGAACTATTTTTGTGCGAAAACATCTCAAGCACCTGTGTTTCTTACCTGTAAATTTCATAATAAATAAGCTGCAAAGAAACTATTTTTAAGCATTTTCTGCTCAATCATTACAGGACTTAGAAAATTTTCTACAGGATGTTAAGAGTTACAAACTTCAGCAAGGGGGACTTCACATATGATGTGGACTGCGATGGTAAGAGTGATCAGCACCAATCTGTTTGGGCTTTGCATCCCTCCCTACCTTTCATGCGTCCTTTTGTGTCTGGCACGTGACACACTGTGCACCAGTTCAAATAAGGAGGAGAGAGTGGGGAAGGATCTGCACATATTTACTCCACTTAAAACAAATTTTTTGTGCAGGCTGTTCAGTAACAACAGTTTTTTTGTTTTTAAAATCAAAGTCTTGAGACAATGAAGTCAAGGTAAGTGAAGTCAAGACAAAGGATGATGCTGGAGGTTCCTAATCTGGACTTTGCACACAAGGGGGCGACAGTTTGTAACTGAGTGCTACGTCGTTGTAGACAAGAGAGTTCTTCATCATTATTGCATAGCAACAAAAATATCATCACATAACGACAAAGATTACAGTGTTGAAAATTCAACAATAAACAACACAATCGCAATCTGTTTTTTTTCTTTCTTTCTTTCTTTCTTTCTTCTAAAAAAAAACAACATTTAAAATAAAATAGCATATTACTTCATTGAAAATAAAATACCATTATATTGAAACATTCTTCCATTTTGAAATCGTTCAAGACAACATAGGCGTTCACCAAAATAAATATTTCAAAAATCTATTTAAATTCTAAATGTAAATAATCATAGAGTGTAATTATCTTGTAATTATTCTTGTGCTATCGTTCTTAGAAATGTGATAAAGTGTTTTTTTGAAAATAAGTGTGGCTGGTTTGTAATGTTGTTAGAATGATTCTTACAAATTATACGATTGTCGTCATAAGATGTTTCAGACAAACCATCGATTTGCAAGAAATAGCTTCCAAATCTCGACCTGCTGGAAATAGCAACCAAATCTCCCTCAAACTTTTCAAAGATGAGTCTGTGTTTCCCCCCGGTATGATTTTCTTCGACGTACCTGTTGCTTAACCACATGTCAACCCGCTCGAGCAGACCTATGATTAAAGGCTTTCCAAACGTAACCATCCCGTCCTTTATTCCGACGTAGTGTATCTATGACTACATTATCCTAGCGTCTTGAAAAGAGAGGGACACATTGGATAATGTATCCGTAGGTGCACGATGTCCGAGAGAATGACGGGATTGTCATGGCTGGAAAGCCTTTTGATCCTTAAAAAAATTAAAGCCTGTCTCGAGCATATAGGCCCATTAGACCGGAACTTATCCCAGTTTCTATGGTGTTTAAGCGACTGAGAGTACAAGACTTTACTTCCACTCACACCCCTGAATGGGACGCCAGTCCATCACAGAGTTGACCCCTAGCTGCTGCTACTGGTACTCATTTTCAGGTGAGTGGACCGGAGAAAGTGAAATAAAGTACCTTGCTCAAGGACACAACGCGCCACCCGGTTCGGGAATCGAACCCACGCCTTTACGATTGTGATCCCAACAGCCTAACTACTCGTCTGTTCAATCGGTACTGACATGGAGCTAGAAAACAACAACGAAACATCAGACGGCCAAGAATAGAATTACTAGACAGAAATTACTATGAACTTTTCAAAGGTGAGTCTGTTTTTCTCCGGGTATGATTTTCTTCGGCGTACCTGTTGTTTAACCATAGGTAAGCTCTGCTCGAGCAAGACCTATGAGTAAAGATGTTCCATGCGTGACCGTCTCGTCCTTTATTCCGTCATAGAGTATCAACGACTACATTATCCAAAGTGTCCTTTCTTAAGATGGTAGAGTGTAGTTCCAAGGAGGCTCGTACCTGTTGTTTAACCATAGGTAAGCTCTGCTCGAGCAAGACCTATGAGTAAAGGTGTTCCATGCGTGACCGTCTCGTCCTTTATTCCGTCATATAGTATCAACGACAACATTATCCAAAGTGTCCTTTCTTAGGATGGTAGGGTGTGATTTGAAGGAGGTTTTGACCTGTTGTTTAACCACCGGTCAGCCCTGCTTAAGCAGACCTATGAGTAAAGGATCTCCGGACGTGACCGCCACGCCCTTTATTCCGACAGTGTGTATCTACGACTACGTTATTCAAGGTGTCCTTTCTTAAGTTTGTAGGGTGTAATTTGAAGGAGGTTTTGACGGCTCTTCACTTTTGTTTTTTTTTAATACGGTACAGTATGATTTAAGGGAGATTTAGCTTCTATTTCTAGCAGGCGAGTGACTGTGTAGAGGTTCCATTTTAACACCTGCTGCCGTGATTTCACATCAAAAGAAACATTTTTTTATATACATTTCTTCTTCGCTTCTACATGAACTATACACCAGTATGTTTGTTTTATTTCATTTTATTTCTATTTTATTTTTATTTTATTTTATTTTTTCTCCTATCAAAGCAAGAAGAAACAGATTCTCTCCAAGACTAATTTAGCCAACTCATAACCATAACTTTAGAATCACGGATTCAGATTTTTCAGCCAATTTATCTTTGGTGTTCTATATAGTTCCTTCCGTTCTGCTGAAATAAGAACGCCGTTTGCTTTACTTGTTGTTTTTGTTTTATTTTTGTTTTGGTTTTTGTTTGCTTCTTCTCTCTATTTTTTTTCTTTTTCACAATTTATTGCATTCCTAAAGTCTGGTGATTATATATAATATTACTACGACCCTAAAGGGATGGCGTCGCTACATCTTAATGGATAAGGTAATTAATTTCGAAAAAGAAACCCAGGAATGCATTTGGAAAGTGAAAACGAAGAAGGCGTATATATATATAATTACACTATGGCACTTTAATCTTAAAAATCTCCTCTTATCAACAACAGATCCAAAAACATCTTTGTTAAAGTGCAAGCCAATCAATAAGCTCGCGTTGACTCATCTTGTTACTCTCACACCTACAACTCGACAGCCCTTTTCCGTTCGGATTGGAATTTTTTTTTATTTTTTTTTATTTTAGCAATACCCCCTTCTGTTCAGTCATCAGGTCAGGTAAATTCCGTAAACTATCGATTTACACCTGTAAAATGTTTTCTGTAAAGCGGAAAACTCATACAGAGCAATAAAAATTTCTTCAATATTTGCTGGGGGGGGGGGAATAATTCTCTATCTGTAGGAAGCTCTATGCCGTGCACATTTTTCGTTTTAATCAGAATAGAATCCTATTCTAAAAGCACAGCTGCATTTTGCGAAGTTTATTCACAGTATGTTCTGTAATTTCGTTCTTTTCATTACAAAATCGCTTCTTTCTTTTTTTTCTACAATGAAAAATAAGGTTTAAGGACTCCGAGTTATTTCTTGCTGCATCTGTCAACTAGGGATGTATTGTATCATTTTTTAATTAAACAACCAAATATCTATAGTCAGTCGTGCTTCGAATATCGTCAATGAACAAACTCGCAAGAATCAATAATATCTGGTTGGTAGAGTTGTTGCTATTTTCTTTTATTGAAATGTTAAACATGAAATGTTTATAACATAGATCAATCGTCTCGTTTATAAATTTCATGTTTTATTCCCATAGGCTTTAGAATCAATAGATTGGATATTATAATCATGAAATTTAAAGATGATAAATATCTCTCAAAGATTGCATTAATTTCCTGTGAATATCAAATTATATTTTAATTAGTTCATTGTATTTACAAAAACACGACTTCATTTGTGCCAACAAAATCATTAAGAATTTAAGAGCCTAAATTTATTTCTAAATATCCAAGTCTAAAGATAGATTTTAGTTTGAAATGAAGACATCAGTTCTCTGTAGATTTGCTTAGTAACTTACTAGGGAAAGAAAGACTTTACTGAAAATTAATACTTATGTTTTTTATCGCTTAGTCAAGAAGGATGGTAGTGCCCATCATCCTTTTTCAGGGCCACTGAGACTGGTGTGAGGGAGAGGGGAAGGCATACTCAGCCTGGATACCTGGCCCCCGAAAGCTTGCAGCAGAGTGAACTCCGCTAAAAGTACCCAAGGTGCCAGGTGGTGGTGGTGTTAAACTGGGAGACAGATTTTAAGTCTACCACCCATGTAGGCCACGGCGGAGTTTGAACTCAGAACGCAGTACGATTTCCTAGACCAGTACTTTATTTATCTACTCCGAAAAGATGAAAGGCAAAGTTAACCTCGGCGGATTTGAACTCAGAGCATGATGAGTCGGAACGAATACCGCAAGGCATTCTATCCGACGCTCTAACATCTTTACCAATTCGCCGTCACTTACTCGGGGAAAGAATGACTTTACAGAAAACTGAGATTTGTAATCTGACGAGACTTTAATGTCGGTATAATTCCAGGATGTATGTTATTCAGTCTTCGCTGACGGGAGACGAGAAGATGTTTCCGTTTTTTCTATTTCTTTATTTAATGCTTTTACATTTCGAGCACATCGTTCATCATCGGAAGTAACGAACAAGTAGCTATGATAGATAACTCAAACACCGCAAACAGCTTCCAATCTTTGACCTACCGCCGAACTTAAAACGTTTACATATTTCTTCTTATTAGTCAGACAGAGTAATAGAAGAAGAAGCAGTGGCAGCGCCGGCGGCAGTGGTGGAGCTGGTGCTTGTTCCTATCCTTTTACTTATTTATTCATTTATTTATTTTATTTTATTTTTATTTTTCGGGTTCTTCCCGAGACAAACTAAGTGGATAGGGTTAAGTGAGAGTGAGTAATGTGATTAATTCTTACCGAACCGTTTTTCTCTATTAATTTGTTTGCTCGGTGCCACCCTTTTACTTAATCATAATATATCACACCAGTATCTCTTCTTTCCTGACTTTTTCTTGACACACATTTTACAATCATTTACTCCCCACTGTCTCTGTACCGTCCTGTATTGTCCTTAATGTTTTCGGGCCTTGTGCCCAAATGAAGAAAATATTATTATTATTATTTGGTATCTGGAATGTGGTTAGGCGCTCACCACCCTCTACCAGTTGGGTAACGGGATCGGTGGAAGTTCTACACAAGTGATCTATAGAGGTCTAATGGTGGAGAAGAGCGACGACGTACCTGGGGGAAACTCTGGGCGTCGACGAGAACGAACTGGCTAGGCTGTTCCGAAAGACTTTCGGGCCGGGAACCACTTTGGATAACTTACAGAAATCCTTGGCCTGGCAGTGCTACTGGGGGATACTACCGGTTCGAGATAAACTCTATAGACACAGAAGTGCCGTCAGACGTTCCTGTCCGAGATGCTCACAGAGCGACGAAACCGTTCTGCGTGCACTCGTTCAGTGTCCGGGCTTTGCTGACTTGTGGAGTTATATCGAACATTTGCTGTCGCGTGTAGAACGGATACTGCTGTCGGCCGAGTCCACATGGAAAGGAAGGTGAGGGTGGAGAGAGAGGTACTGTCCTCCAGTGAGTTTGTTGAAATGTGGGTGAGAGTGACAAAAAGGGCTAGAGTGGATGGGACTGTTCAAAGCATGCGTCTGTATGTCGGAGACATTTCAGTTGGGAGAGGGTACTTGCCCTGGGATGTCAGGTTGATCTTGGATCTGTGGGGTTCCTTGGCCCTAGATGGAGGTCCTCCTAAATCATGAGAACTGTATCGCCATTTGTTATTTGTATACTATATATACCCTTTTTCTCATCCTTTTTTCATTCTAGTTTATGGAAATCCCCACACTTTATGTCTATCCTTGTAATTGTCCCCCATCCGTCGCTCCTGGGGAAAACAAATTGGCAGAATCGTTAGCGTGTCGGACAGAATACCTTACGGTATTCTTTCTGTCTCACTGCGCTCTGAGTTTAAATCCCGCCGAGGTAAACTTTGCCTTTCATCCTTCCGGGGGCGATAAAATAAAGTACCAGTCAAGTACTGGGGATTCTTGGCCTTGCGCCTAAATTAGAAACAATTATTATTATTATTAAATCGAGCCCAGTACCAGACAAGTACTGGGGTCTATTTAATCGGTTCACTCCCCCTCCAAATTTCTGGCCTTGTGCCAATAAAAGAAATCAGTGCACGACCGTGTTCCTGAGATATGTGCAGGATTATCTTTTGGGAGTGTAGAATTGTGTTTCCATGTTATATCTGTTTGGCTGTGTTGTGGGGTTTGTTTTGTTGTTTCTGGTGTTACTTTAGTGTTTCGTCTGTTTGTTGAGTATGTGCTATGTGAGTTATGACATTTGTTGTTTGGTGTTTGTGTTTCGTATGTATTGTGTGAATTGTGTTATGTGTGAATTGTGTTATGTGGTGATTTTGTGTTTCGGATGTGTTGTGTGCGTTATGTTATGCGTTTTAGTATCGCGTAGTGATTGTTTAGAGTATGCACGGTGTGGGTCGTGTTATATTATTGCGTGGCACTTGTATAGAATAATAGTTGTATGAGTTGTTGTTGGTGTGTGAGATGTGTTATAGTATCTAGTGTCGATTATATATGAGTATGTGTTGTGTTGTATTGTTGGAGTTTAATTGTATTTATTATTATTATTATTATTATTATTATTATTATTATTATTATTATTAGAGTTCAAATCCCACCGAGGTCAACTTTGCCTTTCATCCTTCCGGGGTCGATAAAATAAAGTACCAGTCAAGTAC
>JAOPJM010001221.1:8486259-8496679 GCA_027124095.1 Muusoctopus leioderma | reverse complement strand
GGCGGGATTTGAACTCAGAGCGCAGTGAGACAGAAAGAATACCGTAAGGTATTCTGTCCGACACGCTAACGACTCTAATAATAATAAATATAGTTACTATTTATTCAGTGACCTATTTTTTTTTTATCAACCTTCTGATAGTTCCATTGTCATCAGGGTGTTTTTCTTCTTCTTTCTATTGATCACTTTGTAAACACCTAGTTTCCAGAAATCTTATTTTAATCTTCGAGGGCGTTGAGTGTTTTCCCCCTACATTCTAAATTTAAAATCCCAACGGGGGACAATTTTTAGTTATTAGTAATTTATAGTAATCGATTTAATTTACTATACCCAACTCCGACATACATTGTTGTTTTAAATGGCTATCTTAACTCTCTACCGAGGAAACTCCCTTTTACCAAACAAGTACAACTACGAAAGTTTAACTTACATTTGTTAATTTATAAAGTTAATATTTTCTTTTTTAGGTAAGATATATACAACAATACAGAATACTTAAAAGAAAATAATGAAAATATCACATGATTTTCCTAACTAAAACTATAAAAGACAATGTTTATCAAAGGACAAACCTTCAAAATTGTTTATTTGTGAATTCAAGAGACCCGGGTTAAAAACGTCACCAAGAACGCGTTGCTAGATGCGCAGTGATCTCGCAGAATGAGTACTAATATTGTTAAATATTTTAAGCTTCATTCCAATTATTTTAATTTCAATAAACTTTAAAAAATTTGTTTTAATTTTTAAGCAAGATTTTGATAAATATCCGAAAATTTAATGTTATTAAATTAGACAAATCAGACTCCAATTGTGTAATGTTCAGTTTCTACTTCCGTTTATATTGAATTGTTCTTTCCGGTGCTCGTTCAGTAGAACGTACACGTAAAGATGGTAAGTCGAAATGGAACTTATATTTTGTCTATTAATTATCCACCATCCATCTTTTAAACTGTCTCCTTTTTAAAAATTAATCTTTGAAAATTAGGAATATATGGTTATTTTAAAAATTTGTTTGTATTTCGTTAGATACCAACCACTTAAACATACGTGTGCATTTAAATGTCCCATGAGTTAATTTCAACGTTAGTTTTACTTTGTCGTAATTAATTATATAACTTCATATTGTAAAGGTTTCTCTTTCCCGTAGATATTTATCTTCTGCATTTAAACACTGCTGAACATATGTATTATACATTAACATACCATGATTCAAAGTATAAAGATATATTTTTCCATTCCATGCTTTCACAATATGACGACTGTAACAATGATCGGCGTAACTAAATTTTTAAGATTCATTTAGAATGGATTTCCGTGTGACTTTGAATATTTAATTAATGTTTAGCATATTTTCACAGTGAATAATTTATAAGCACTTGATGCAAATCCTCTCTTGAGTTGTGATTCTGTTTTAGTTATATTTGATGGATGATGCAGGGGCAGACATGGCTGTGTGGTTAAGAAATTCGCTTCGTAACCTCGTGGTTCAGTGATCATCTATCCCACTACATGACACCTTGGCCCAGTGTCTTCTACTATATATAGCCTCGGACTAGAAAAAAAAAAGGTGGAAATAATGGATAAAAGAGAAATGTTATAAAATGAAAGAGAAAATATTTTTTTCATTTCGTTCCAAGTTAATTTTCTGGCAGAATTATCTTTTTATTTGTGATAATTTCAAATCCACGTGGAAAATGGCGAGCCTGTTGCTATCAGGTGATTCGTTAGCCATAGTTCGGTTATCTTGTTACCGTACACGCTATGACTATACACAACTAGTTTCTTTGTTATTTAGCCCCAGGTCAGGTCACCTCTTATTTAGCCGCATGTCTTCTATCGATGGCGTTCCAACCGTTTATCCCGTATTTTAAAGTCTGAAATAGAAAATTTATCAAAACAATAAGCAGTATGATTCATTGCGAAGAGGCGATTTTCTATTTGCCGACCCACAAAATGAAAGTAACTTGTCAGTTTCAGCAATTTCCGTTTTTCCTTAAATCCTACTCTAACGTCTTTAAAAAAAAAAAAATGTACTTAGTCGTAGATTCACTAACCTGACGTTAGAGTATGATTTAAGGAAATACGGAAATTGCCGAAACTGACAAGTAAGTTACTTTCATTTTGTGGGTCGGCAAATAGAAAATCGCCCAATAAGACTTAGTGTAATTTATACGTATTATTGGTTAGGGTCGAGGCGAGATAGTTACGGCTGGAAAGATGTGTCGACACCGATTTTCACGGTGCTTACATATGTTGTAGCGCATGCGCAATGAATCGGGCTGTTTACTTTTTGTTTTGAAAAATTTCTGTTTCAGACTAAAGTACGGATATCCTTGTGTAAAGATACATTGATAATATATTGGATCTCTCTCTAAGTTGACATGAGATGTTGCTGTAGACACACTTAGCTGACCACAGCAGATACCATAATTTTATGGAATCGTGTAACATCTATAAGTATGGTTGGTGTCAGGAAGGGCATCCGGTCGTAAAATACTGCCTCAAAAAATCTCCGTCCAGCCCATGGAAACATGGAGGTTAAAAAAACGATGAACGGTGATGAACTTTTTCTACCTCAACTGCTAATTAGGTAACAAAAGCTATCAACTACTTCTAGGTATTTGAAAAAATCTATTTCACGTGTAATCTTAATGCTATCTTTTCGGGGTCTCTCTCTCTCTCTCTCTCTGCTGGCTTCCCTTGTGCATCTACCACATACGAAGTTTGCTTTCTCTGTTAGCCTGCCCTGTGATCTCACTACACATTGTACATCTATAGTTTATACTGGGTGGGTACACCGTATGGAATTTCTACCTATTCTTTCTGCATATTGAGCACACCCATTTCCCAGATAGCAGCAGTGACTTGTCTTCTTTAAGACTTTAGTCTTTGCTAAGTTTACTTTGAGGCCTATCGATTTTAAGTTTTGCTTGTGTATGGAATTTCTTCTCAAAATCTACAGACCTAGGTCATTAGTATACATGTGTTCCCATAGAGAGCCTATCTTAAACTCCTCTGTTATGGCATTGTGAACTATATTATTAAACAGGAAGGTGCCGAGAACCGAGTCCTGATGGAGCCCTACCTGCACAGTAAATTCCTTGCTGAACTCATTGCTTACTCTCACCTTGCTGCCTGCACCTCTGTACATGGCTTGCACTGCCCTCACAAGTTATTAAAATACCCTTAGTTTCCTTAGCGACCATCAGACCAGAGTATAGGACCCCGTCAAAGGCCTTCTGCAGTTGTCTCATTAGGGAGAGGGTATCGGTAGTAGTACTTTTTATCACACACTCTGACTACCTTGATTACTTTACCCATTTCTCTGCCCCCTCCATCGCTGCTACTCACCCAAAAGAATTTGTACCTGTGTTCTTTGCCTGTGGGGAGTCCAGTTGAGGCTACCCTTCATCTTGCCTCTTGTGGTTCAAGGACAACTGCCCCCCATAATTGTCCCCTGGGCAGTTTCCCCGATTAAGAGAAAGCACAACTCTGGGGTTTCAAATAAATACTAATAAAACTAATTACGGTGTTATTTTCATGTTTTATCTGTTATCCAATAAGAAGATTTATATTCTTATATCACTAATTATACCACTAAAATTGCAAATTGTGGCCTATACACAAATACAATAATTATAATTATTTCTTACGTTTCATGTTTTGTCGAGGAAATTATGGGGGGGAGGGGGCAGTTGTCTTGATACCACCTCTTGTACTTAGAACACACTCTGCTCCAGCATCTCTACAATCTCTTTGTTTCATTCATAAATTTGTTCAATAAAATTTATGAATGAAAAAAAACAAAACATGTCAATCATTTTGGTCAGACGTGTGGTGGGTAGCATATCAAAACTTGAATGATTTTGAGTATGACTACAGTGTGAACCTTTCAAAAATATATTGATAGCTGTTGCAATCTGTTCATTCCGAAAGTAATCAAATGTATTTTGGGAAGCTTTCACCTTAAAAGTTACAATGGTGTTTATTTATCCTGGTAGAACTTGGAATTGTGGAGTACTGGACTAGTTGCAGTCATACAATTAGTCCACTCTGTGTCTTAACATTAGGTAATATTGATGATGATGATGATGATACCTTAGTTCCCTATTTCTCTTTCTTTTTGCATCCATTTGTCTCTGTATGGTATTTGCTGGAACAATTTTTACTGATGAACGTCCTTCCTATAGACAACCACTCAATCATAAGGGTGAGCGGTGATGTAGTAGTGGTGGCATGGGTGATGGGTGATGCCAACTGGAGCAAGTGGTGGTGGGGTAGTAATTACAGTAGTATGGACTGAACTCTTGGTAGTGTGGTCAATAGTCTTGCACTAGCTGCATAAGATTTCAATTGGTTATTTTGATAGTATGACAGCTAACCAGATTTCAATTGTTTATTTTGATCTTTAAAAAGATTTAGGTACTTTCCTGTTATCGACAGCCAATTTTGTTTTTAATAAAGGGTTAGGTTTAGGGTTAGTAAAAACAAATTGGCTGTCGATAACAGGAAAGTATCAAGATTTGTCATATTCTGTATTTGTAGAGTTGGGCAATTTTTTAAACGTTACTCTGATTTAGGCAGCAAACCATCTGAGTTGTGATATGTTTTAGTTATATTTGATGATGAAATTTAAAACTAGTTCTGCTACTGATTGTTTCAGTGATGATTATACTGGCTGAAAATGTATCTACAACAATCACACAACTCTACCTGGTATTTTAAATTGAGTTCTTTATATTCAGATCACTGCAATCAGTTTACTTTTGTTAGAATTTAACCTTTTCATTACCATATTTCTAATGAAAGACACTGCTGCCTAGGATTTTCAATCAATTTAGAAAATAATCAAGAATTTGGATTGATTTAGTAAAATAATTAACATTCCTGCTATTAATTTGGCGTTTGGAACATAGCAAGAAGTTCTTGCATACAATTATAATGGAAAGCTTACATCTAAATATGAACACTTTTTATTTTATCGTAGAACCAGGGGTGGTTTCAAGCTGGTTGGTATCAAAAGGGGTAAATTCAGTTTAGAATTCATTTATGTAAGAGTTAATAAGAAAACTAAGTTAGCAAAATGTAGGAATTAGTTTTGAGTCATTTCAAACTTTTCCTGTTTTATTTCATATTGTATGTAATATAGGGAAGTGGATTTCTATTGCACATAGGTAGGCTATAGTGATTGATGTCTTATTTGTTGAATTTCTAAATAAATACATCAATGAAATTTCCCTCCCATGCTGGCATGGACTGAATGAATCTGCTGCAATATATAAGAATTTCATATTACACTTTGTGTTTCTGGTGTTGATACCAACCAAGGTCTTTTCAGGAATTCCTCTTAGTTCTAAATGGAAAAGTTAGATTTTTATTCTGCTTCATCAACAGAAAGTTGTGTATTGTTGGATGATTCTGAAGGAATAAGAGTCTGTGATTGTTGAAATACAGGACAGCTTGTGTTAGCTTCAATAAGTTTATATGTTGTTGTAGTAGTATTTTATGATGAAACTATATACTAGTTCTGCTGCCGACGTTTTAGTGAGGATTACATACTCTGAAAATATAACTACAACAAACTATTATTGATTGATTAGCTAAGGAATATGCTAAATCTCAGTTCTTATGTACAAGTTCTAGAAATCAGTTATCTGTGAAGATAATCCTGTGTTAGTAATGATCTATATTAAAATATCTTTCCATACATTTTCCAAAAATTCTATGGATTATCATTGAGGGAAAAGCTTTTCATACTGCTTAATAATGTAATTGACCAATGATGAAGAAAAGTATTCGTCTTGGCCATCATGTCTTTTTTTTTAAGACATGATACTAGCCTTAGTGTTAGATATCTTTTTAACCCTTTCGTTACCATATTTCTAATGAGAGACACACTGCCTATGTGTTTCAATTAATTTAGTAAAATAACTAACAGTCATTATTGAGCTGGTGTTTGGAACATAACTTAACTAAAATTTCTCACATAAAATTATGATGGAAGGTTTCAATTTAAATATGAACACTTTAAAACAGGTTTTGTATCATAGAAACACGGGCGGTTTCAGGTGGGTTGGTGGTACTGAAAGGGTTAAGACAATAGGGTCTGATTTAAAGAAAATTTGGCAGCTATTTCTAGGTTGAGCGGCCATGTAGATCCTCTTTTGTTGGTTCGTTGCTTCCAGTTTAATCATCATCGTTTTACGTCCACTTTCCATGCTGGAATTTTAACAATTGTCTTTATTCTATCTATATTCTACTGTGTCAGAGAAATAATGTAAATTTTGTGTTGATCTAAATATCTGAAATACTCAGGTTGAGATTCATAGTTTATAGCATAATTAAATTGTGTCTTTTACTTAGCTAATAAAATCAATTTTAGTGTCAAGTATTTTGAATTATGTTACAGTTATATTTGATGATGAAATTTTAAAACTAGTTCTGCTACTGATTGTTTCAGTGATGATTACATGGGCTGAAAATATAACTGCAACAATCACAGCTTATTTCTGCTTCATATCTGAATACTAGTAGGTACCTGTGGATAATCCACAGGCGATAAATGTTCAGTTTTATTGTTAATTACTTGTGGCAAACTGTATTTAAAGTGATTAATTCAATAAAATACATGTTCCTATTTATCATTTAATAAATAATAAAATATATATATATATATATTTATAACTATGCAATTTATACATGAATAGTTAAATTCAGTAATACATCAATGAAATGCATATTAAACTAATGTAAGGCTTATGAATTAGGTAGCTCCTTCATTTTTATAGAGAAAAATGGGAAAATTCATTTTAATAAAAGTATGTCAATATGGCCATCTACAACCGAGGAGAATTCTTTGAGAGAAAAGAATGTATTTTATTATTTTAGAGTAAAGGATGAAATTGTGAGAAATAAGGTTGAAAGTGAGGGATGTTCAGTTGAATTTTTGGCATAGGATAGGAATGAGTCAAATACTGAGATAAAGATTATAAACTGATGCTGGCCTCTTTAAATTGTTTAGCATCGTTCATTCATGCTATCATTATAATTAGTCCAGCATGTTCACTTCAGTCATCCTCATGGAACCGTATCTACTTTTTCTGCTCATGTCTTCTATGCTTGGTTTTTAGTTTACCTTTTTTTAGTTGTCACATGTAAGTTCTGTTAATTAATTGCTTTTCTTATCTTTTAGGGTGCCCACAAATCTTTTAGAACAAAAATGAAGTTGGCAAAGAAAATGAAACAAAATCGCCCTGTACCCCAGTGGGTCAGAATGAAGACTGGCAATACAACGAGGTGAGTTTTTACATATATCTTGTGATATATATTTGCTACATCGTGATACTAAATTTATTGATGGGAAACATGCTGAATATGCAATCGTTATGTTTTTATTGACTCTATTGTGAAAGTGAACTATTTTTGTGTGAAAACACCTCAAGCACCTGTGTAAAATACCCACTTTTTGGCCTTTTCTGCTGAATTATTACGGGAATTTTAACATCCTGTTAAAAATGTTTAAAGTTAATAGCATAATTAGAAATAACAACTAAAAGCACAATGGAAATATATAAGCAAAATATAACTGGATTTCATTTTATAAAAAATACTGGTGATATCTGATGTAAAATATGTCATGTCAGTGTGCAGAGCACAAATGAATTAAGAGAAAAACTGGGTATAAGAGGAACCTACAGGATAGGAAGACATGGGAAGAAGTGAAAACTGATTTCGGGAGGCTGACCTTTGCGGAGATGATGACAAAGGACTGCAACAATTAGCAAGACACTGTGTTTGGAGAAGACCTATTCAACCCATGCAAGCATGGGGAAAAAATTGAACATAAAATGATTTGTCTAGGTAATTATGAGTATACCAGTGAGCCTGCACCATCAAAATTGGCAGTGATTCACACATTTATTAAAGGTTATTCATATGCATGACTTATGCCAAGGAATGAGGGGAAAGTCTACAGAGTTTAAAACCCACAGTTTAGTTACTTTTGTTCATATGTGGATGAAATACTTCTAGTTAATGTAACCCATTCATTTAATTGGTTTATCTAGTCGTACCAGGATTGAAATGAATAGTGTAATGCATAAATAGTTAATATATTAATACCTCTATAACTACATTATAAATATGAATAAATTCATGTTTAATTTATTACAACATGAATGTTTTTCTTATCCCCACAGGGTGTCGAACTCGTGACCCTCTTGTCCAGTGGTCGATACTTTTCTTATGTATTTTAATGGGAAGTTACACACACAAAATATAGATAGATACACGATGTATATTTTTATGGTTGATTTTATATCTTGTTTCTTTCAGATACAATGCCAAGAGGAGACATTGGAGGCGTACTAAGCTGAAGATGTAAGAAAGGAAAACAACCAATAACCTTTTTTGGTGACAGTTGCTTGTTGGACATTCTTGGTTTCTCAAAACATTGCCACAATAAATGACTTCATAAAAACCGTAATCTTTTTGTCTTGTCTCTATATTTCTGTGCTCTTACAGCTGGGTGTCATTCTTACTGTTAGCCACTTCAGCAGGAAGTTGGAGTGGAGCTTGTTTATAACCAAGCAGGCTATAAACATGTTGTTTTTCCTCAGGAATGGCTGTAGTAGTAAGGCTGGAACTCCAGCACTTTTCATCAGTCATCCTCTGGTATGGCTGAGTTACATGCTGTCATGTTTATACATCTAATATACACTAACATTGTAACTTCAGAACATTATTATAAACCAAAACATCAGATATCACTCTTCACATCAGTACTCATCATCATCATCGTGTTTCCATGCTAGCATGGGTTGGACGGAGATTTTTTGAGGCAGCATTTTACGGTCGGATGCTCTTCCTGTCACCACCCATACTGATTCAGTATGTGAATCACTGAACAGCCGGGCATCTGGTAATTAGGGACATAGATTAATGTCACCGGTCGGTCTCAGCGATGACATGCACGCACATATATATATATGACGGGCTTCTCCAGTTTGTCTACCAAATTCACTCTCAAGGCATTGGTCAGCCCGAGGCTATATTATAAGACACTTTACCCAAGGTGCCATGCAGTGCGACTGAACCCGAAACCATGTGGTTGCGAAGCAAACTCCTTAACCACACAGCCATGCCTGCACCTATTTTTGAATTATTATATGCCCACTAAAAAGATTATAAACTGAGAATTGTGGTTTTTAGCATCATTCATGCTGTATAAAATTGTTTCTGTACTATCAAGCCATATGTACATTTTCTACTTGTTTCTTGGTGTTGAGTCTCATTCTGTATTCACCATGTTTGTTGAGGTATTTGCAGCTTGTATATGACATGCTGTGTAGTGTATAAATTAACTTGTATTTCATATAGTTTTCTCTAATGGCTTTCATCTTCCTGACACATTTAGCAATTAAAAACTTCTGTTACATATGTAGTGTTACAATTATAGTAAAAGTAATTGAATTTAGGAGTCTATGGTAGTCACTTACCTGAGGTACGAACCCAGAACCATGTGGTTGCGAAGCGAACTTCTTAACCATGCCATACTTGTGTCTATAAATAGCATGAAATACTGAAATTTATCAATGTTTGAAGAAAACTATAAAATGAGATATGGTGATGAAGAGACGATCACTAATAAAATATTAAAATGAAGTATCTTAAAAATCATTCACAAGTTATTTCTTTCATAGAAGGATATAAAGCATCCTCACTGTGTAAACAGGAAATTGTTTCAATAGACCATCTCCACTGGGGTTCTCCTTGTTTGGCCCTGATCAAAGACTTTCCAGTGGTGACCATCCCATCTTTTATTCAGACAGTATGTCTAAGACTACATTACCCAAATTATCTTTTTTAAAGACTACATTGTGATCTAAGGGAAATTTGGCTGCTATTTCTAGCATATTGAGCGACCATGTAGATACATTTCTGCAACCATTGATCATTTTTAATTTTTAATTTTATAGAGATTGGCTGAATTCAAAAGGGTTATCCCTCTGCCAGATTTACCTTTCCCCCATGTGAATGTGAGGCATGGCTGTGGTAAAGGAGTTCGCTTTGCAACCACGTGGTTTCGGGTTCAGTCCCACTGCACAGCACCTCGGGCAAGTGTCTTCTACTATAGCCTCGGGCTTCATTTTTGTCCCCTTATTTGTGTAGCAATTAGTTTCTCTAACAAACATCTGGAAAAATATGCAATGGGATGATAAACAAAATAAAATAGTTGATAGGTTTGTGGGTACTGTTTCTTCCGGATAATTTTAAAGAAATTTTTTTATCAGCTCCATGCGATACCACATCATAAAAATTGATATGAATTGTTGAACTATATGTACGTGGTTCGATCAATAATCTCTAAGACTCGATGAGAAAAAATGAAGTTATAATGTTTAAATAAACTTTATTTTAA
>JAOPJM010001221.1:8126759-8137233 GCA_027124095.1 Muusoctopus leioderma | reverse complement strand
TCTCTCTCTCTCTCTCTCTCTCTCTCTCTCTCTCTCTCTCTCTCTCTCTCTCTCTCTCTCTCTCTCTCTCATTCCTTCCTCAACCACACATTCTCCCCACCTCGTATATCTATTCTGCACCTCAAACCCGCCATTCTATCACACATACTCTCACATCCTTCTATTTTGCTCTATGTCTTTCACTCCCACTCAACTCCCCTTTCTCACTCTTCTTCTCATTTAGTCTTTCTAGCTGCCACTCACACCCTTACTCTTCATCTGTCTGAATTCCTTTCGTGTCCTCTCTTTCTACGTGTCTTTATTACATACTCTCCCCACCTTTAACCACACACCTCTAATCTCTCTCTCTATCTTGTGCCCATTGTTCACCTCCTATATCTAATGTCACTCCTTTCCTTCTGACTCTCTCTTTCTCTGTCTTTCTCTCTCCATACCCCCAGCCCTCACTCTCTGTGTAACAATCATTTACTACGACTTTATGCTTTTTGTGTCGTCTTAAATAACAGTAAGCAACTGGCTATTGTTGTTTATACATACAGTAGGGTCTCACATACGTAACATAGTGAATTGAAAAACTTCGTCTAACTGAGATTGTCCATGCAATTAGCAGATCCTTAGCATACCCCTGCTATGAGTGTTTAAAATATAAAAAACAACAAGCAAAAGAGATAACTCCAATAATATCAGCCAACCGAATTTTTTAGAAAATAAAGTTGATGCAGATGGGCGTGTATCTTGTCTTTAAAGTGAACTGGTAGAAGCAAGGACATATTTCGATCTTATTAAAATCTCATCAGCGAAGCATATTCTACTCAGTTGGTAAGACTTAGAAGTGATCAATATATATAAATATAGAGAATGTAGTGATGTGGATTATGACTATCAACAAAAGAGCTGAGGAAAGCACCTCAGGGGAGCGTTCTGCATACTAAATACACATAATGTATCGCATGTATAATACAGTGAGTTGAAACACTTCGATTAACTGAGATTATCCATGCAATTAGTAGACAAACATTTCTACTAGGAGAGTTTAAAATCTTAAAAAACAAAAAAAAAACAAACAAGGGAGATAACTCCAATATCAAACACCCGAAAATTTTGGAAAATAAAAACGATGCAGATGGGACTGGATCTTTATGATAATGTTGTTCAGCTCCTCCCTCAGGTCAGCCCTGTTCGAGCTGACCAATGATCAAAGACAACCCATCCATAAGCATCCCGTCTTTTTTTGTTGTTGTTGTTGTTTTTAGGACGAAATGTACCCCAGACATTATCTTATCCAATGTGTCCCTATTTTTTTAAAGACAGTCGTTTATGATTTCAGGGAGATTCGGCTGTTATTTCTAACAGAACGAGATATCGTGTTGAGGGTGATGTTATTAATGTTGTTGTTGTTAGGGTGGTGGATTGGCTGAATCGTTAGCACGTCGGACAGAATGCCTTGCATCATTCTTTCCGGCCCGCTACGCTCTGAGTTCAAACCCCGCCGAGGCCAACTTTGCCTTTCAACCATCTGGGGTCGATAAACAAAGTACCAGTCAAGTACTGAGGTCGATTTAATCGACTTACCCCTCCCCTAAATTTATGGCCTTGTGTCAATATTAGAAAGAGTTATTAATGTTGTTGTTGTTGTGGTGGCGGTAGTGGTGGTGACACATATTACTGTTGCTTCTACTGCTGCTGCTGCTGCTGCTGCTGCTGCTGCTGCTGCAGTAGTTGTGTTGAACCTCTGTACTGCTGCTATTGTTTATGTTAGTGTTTTGAATAATCTAGTTTTTACGTATTTACTTATCTTTCTGTTTTTGTTTGTTTCTTTTTATATGACTTAGTCAGCGGAGGAGGGGGCAGCGTCCATTACCTTTTTGGGGAGGAAAAGAGGAAGTTATCCCCAGACTGGTTATCTGGCCCGAATGCTTGCAATAGAGTGGTCTCCACTAATGGCACCCAAGGGTCAGGTGGTGGTGTTAAACCGGATGGCAGATTAAGTCTACCGCCGAAGAACAGGCGTGGCCCATCTGATAGGCTTTCACACAGTCTCAGCCTATCAAATTTCACTCAGAAGGCTTTTAGCCGACCCGAGGTTATGGTAGAAAACACATGCCCAAAACAGGTGGCTGCGAAGTGAACTTCTTACCCAAACTGCCATGTCTGTGTCATGGAAAGGTCCATGTGACAGGCTTCCAAACAGTTTCCGTCTAACAAATTTCATTCAGAAGGCTTTTAGCCGACTCGAAGCTATGGCAGAAGACACTTGCTCAAAGTGCCGCGCAGTGGAATCGAATCCGAAACCAAGTAGTTGCGTAGTGAACGCTTTAGCCAACCAAACTGCCATACCTGTGCCGATTTATTCATCTATTTATCTATTTATCTATTTATTTATCTCAGGTATAGATAAGGACATTTGGATGTCATAAACACTAGATTGACTGGACGAAATGAGTTACGACGTCACCAAGCTCGAATGTGCAATTCACTTCTCTGGGTTGATACACTCAACCAGCAATATATTGGCGGTGCTTTCAATTGACTATACCCCTCCCCTATAATACCTTATATTTATGTGTGTATAAGTATGTGAAATTGTGTGTGTGTGTGTGAATGTGAGTGTGTGTGTGTGTATATATATATATACATATATATATATACTTTCACTGATTTCTTCACACCACAGACACTTTTTCCCACGCGACTTCTTTAAGAAAATCTTTAAGCCGGATGCAGCTGGTTAATAGAAGAATTAGAAATAATTTAGCAGACAATAGTGCCATTGTTAGGGATACCGTTTGTTAAGTGTCACTAATAATTGTAGGAGAGTATTATTTTTTTTAGTTTTATTCTTAGAGTGAGGTGATATAATGATAGTAAATCTACGAAATATTTGCGGTACATATGTTTCTATCAATACTGATGATTTCACCCTTCATCAAGTTCTTTTTTTAAACAGTAAGCAATCTGTTGTAAACTATTCTGGCACGTATATTCATGGTTACATGTAGTAGGTATCTCTGTTGAATTGCAAAATATTATTCAAGGTGTATATAATATACTTTCATTAGTAGTATATATCACAGCCTCCTTAGTTTTTACACCTATATTCCTGTTTGCAACTCAATACAATATGTAATCAAATTAACAAATATAAATAAGGTTTTGTTGTTGTTGTTGTTTAGTCCTAGGTCAGCCCAGATTGAGTAGACCTGTGATCAAAAGCCTTCCAGCTGGGATCATCCCATGTTTTTATATATCCAGTATTACATTCGCCAATGTGTATTTTCTATTTTAAGGCAGTGAGTTTGGCTGCTATCTCTGGCAGTTTTAGTGACCACGTAGAGGCTCCCACGTTATTCTGTATTAATAGGTGTGTATTTATTTTATCGGTTTGCCGGGAGAGCAGGCAGTACCCATCACCGTTTTCAGGACCTCCGAGACTGATGGGAGGGAGGGAGCAAAGTATCCACGGACCGGAGACATGGCCCGAATGCTTGCAACATAGTGGATTCCGCTAAAGGCATCCAAGAGCCAGGTGGTGGTGTTAAACCGGGCGATGGATTAAGTCTACCACCCAAGTAGGCCACGGCGGTATTCGAACTTAGAACTCGGAACGCAAAGAGCCGGAACAAATATCGCGAGGCATCCCGTCCAACGCTCTAACGATTCCGCCAGTCCACCGCACCAGACTGGTACTTTATGTATCTACCCCAAAAGGATGAAAGGCGAAGTTGACCTCGGTGGTATTTGTAGTCAGAGTGCAGTGAGGTGGAGAGAATAACGCTAAGTTTTCTATTTGACGCTCTAACGACTCTGCTAATTCGCTGCCTTGTCTATCCAGTAGAATTCACATCGCTATACAGTCTTATGAATAGGTTTGTATGCCATTGTAGCAACGTGATATATAAGTCTTCTTCCGAGACAAACGATTAGAATTAACGTCTCCACCACGGCAAACAAATGTATTTATATTTGCGAATTTGGTTTACTGATCTTTACCAACCAACCAACCACTATTAATTTCCCTCGACTCTGGTTTACATTTGCAATATTTAATGAATTTTGTATTTCTCTCAAGACAGGATAAGTATAGCACATAACTCTACCATTGCTCAAATGGAAGTTATTTGATTGGAGGGTGAACTGGACCGACTATTTGTATATTTAAACACTGCTGAGCTGCAGTGAATCACATATTAGAGCATGGCTTCTAATCCAATGATTATAGAATAAAAAACTCGGGAAATTATATTTGATACAAATCACAAAGGTTTTATTATCACGATTGCTTTATAGTATTATTATCCAACACGTCACCCGTGGTGGAATATACTTCATCAAGAGATGGTTTCAATTAGATAATTTACTTGATCATAACATCTTCATGTAGTTCTCCTATGGAATTGCGTTTTGGACTTAGATGCTATTCAGCAATTTTCAAAGAAGGATAGTGCTTTCCTATCGGTAAAAATACGGTAATCTGACTCCGCCAGTCCAAGCTCTACTTTCCGTATATTTCTAATGGTCTCTTATTTAAACTTGAGTCTTTGTTTCTATACAAAATAGGTCATTATTCCCATATCTTGATACACTTCTTAGATCTTTCAGTAGCTTAGCGGTGAGGGTCACAATATGTCACGTTTTAGCTTCAATCAATTCCTCGATATTCTGTGCCCCCGAACACTGGCATTTATTTGCCAAATATTTGCCAAATATTTGCCGTTTTAAATAAATGCACAGATTTCAACATATAATACAGTCAATTGATTTCAATCGTGTTATTCTTGTTCGGCCCCTGGCCAGCTCTCACTGACTAAACTTATGATTAAAGGCTTTCCAGTCATGACAATCATGTCCTTCTCTTTAGCATTGCGTATCTAGAACTACATTATTCAATGTGTTCCCACTGCTTTTCAAGACTGCAGGGTGTAATTTGAGGGAGATTTGGTTGCAATTTCTTGCAGGTCAAGTGGTTCCGTAGAGGCTTCTTAGTTGAGTCGTCAATTAATTTCATATAAGACAAATATCGATTCCGAGTAACAAATCTTTATAGTCTAAATATTACAACAGATCTCTCTTGAAAAAAAAAACAGCGATCAACGACAACTATAACTTTAATATATTTCAAACCGAGGTCCCGTCATCGATCGACTTTGCCTTTCACACCCTTCCGAAATCGATAAAATAACTACCAGTGAAGTACTGGTGTTGATATAATCAACTATGATATTGAAGGTGGTGCCCCAGCCTACAGTCCAATGATTTGAACCAGTAAAACAATATGAATGGTTTATCATTCATAACATCATGTCTTTTATCAAATACCAACAATCTATATTCCATAAGCAAGGAAAAACAAGAACCACCCGTTATTAACTTGCTATCAATAGTAAATCATTATATGATTCATTATAAATTTACAAGAAAGTCATCAAGTCATGTTAGTTTGCTACAGGGCAGTATTTGCTGTACGATATAAGTTAAAATACATTCAGTACATGTTAGTGTTAACGTATTTAATGCAGGAGAGCATTACAAATCTAACTAGAAATAATTATGCGGTGAGGAATCAAATAATATTAGTCATCGACTAGTATTATATTAATTATTTCCGTAAATACGGGAGAAAACTCCAGATATGTTTCGGTCTTATTATTATCACTTCACAACGAACCTTAGACTTCACTGTACTTGCCGAAGTAATGTTGAGAGAGAGGGAACTCTTATATAAATGTGCAATAATGTAGGGTAAAATTCGGAATCAGAATAAAGTCAAGTATGTTTACATCGCTAAAAATTAGTACCTAGAAGAATTCATAGACGAGTTCGATATGTTCGTTTGGTTGGTAAGAGCTAAAATCCTAACGTTGGGCTTTACTATTCTTCTGAGAAATATACTGAAAGCCCTCTGATTAAAAGGGTAATAGCCTGAAACCTGAGAATCTTCAATCCTCTCAGGAACTGAACTGATCGTGGAAGAGTGTACGCTGGTTGGTATAGAAAATTAGAATTTGTTTAAAGGAATAAATTACTCAGAGACGCCATCCGCTTGAAAAAACATTAGTTAAGTTAGTGTCAACATGATTAATGCAGGCAGCATTAACAAAACCGAACGACGGTAGCTTTTGGAAACAGTTTGAAATCGTTAGATACATTTACAGAAAAAAACTAATTGACCATATTTGGTGTTGCTGAGCCTCTGGCGAAACATTATTGAACAGATCTATGATCAAAGGTATTTCAGCCGTGACCATCCCGTCGTTTTAAGGGAACGTATGACTACAGTATCTAATGTATTCTCGCTTTTTAAAAAAAAAACGTTAATGGGGTGATTTGAGGGAAATTTTGATGCTACTTCTTGCAGGTCGCGGGGTTACGTAGAGGCTCGTTCATTGGTCCGTTTGGCCATATTTTCGTCGCTAAATCTGAATGAAAACGAAAGAAGATGGAGTGGAGGGTAAATATACATTTAAACTAGAAATTAACGGAGAGAACGATTGCACGACGAAACCGAGGGAAATAGGTAGGAAGTGTTTGTCAGAAAAAAAATGCAGCTGGGAAGCAAAGGAATGAGGAAGGAATGAGAAACATATACATGGGAAGGAGAGAAACAATGGGAAACTGAAAGGAGAGAGAAAGAAGGAAGATGACAACGAAAAATGAGGGTGAGATAGACACATAGAGTTACAGAGAGGGAAAGGGACAGTAAGAGAGAGACAGAGTGAAAGAGAGAAATACAGAGAGAAAAGTTGGGAAACATGCAAGAATAACATTAAATTAAAAAAATATGGCGGATTTGTACATATTTGATAAGTGATTTCAGTTGAGATCGTGTGTTGAAACTGAAACAATTACATCGTGGTAGAGTCATGATTGTCAAAACAACAACACATATACTGTTATATTCAATTGTGCTTTACTATAATAGTATTGTGTACTATTACATAATAAAAATGAATATAATCGTATATGTGTATTTTGAGATATAAGAAAGTAGTGAAGTAAATAGTTATTAAGAGTGTCTAAGGAAATAACCTAACATAAAGTGACTGACAAAACCATCATATATATATATATGAGAGGAGAGGGATAGAGAGAAAACATGAATGTGTGTGTCTGTGTGTTTTATTATTTTGCTATGAGATAAAATGGTAAGCTATTGACACATGAATTCAAAAGTCTGGTTTAACTACACAGCCCGGTTAGCACTAAGATAAGTTACATATATTTCTTAAACGTAGTGTACAATATTTGCTATGTATGCATTATTACAATTTAAACCCATCTCACTACCGTCAAAAGTGCAGCTTTTATGTCACTAAACAATGATTTTTATCTAAGGTCTTCCAAAGACGAATCCCGAGAATGTGATACGGATTGCCATTTAGTTGTGAAGGATGCATTATGTTAAATTCCTTTCACGCTGTGGCATCACACATTAACTGCCATATAAATGCAGATCGGATATGCTGGCAGCTGCAATTAACTGAAGCTAGTACTTTTGATGAGAAAATAATATATTAATCACAAAGATGGTATCTATAAGGGAAGGCAGTTTGCAATGTTGCCAAAAGGTTATAAGACCGGAAGTTATTAACGAAGCAATTATCGGCTGTTTGGGAAGAAGTCAGATAAAAATGGACACAATTACAGCATGAATTTGATAGCATAGTAAGGTCTAGTTGATAGCTTCACTGATAAATATATAATCAAAGGCACTTTCTGTTTACGAAATTTAATGCTAATTGCTGCAATATTAGATATATTTCTTATCAGTCATTATCAAAACCGAACAAAGATTAAAAGCAATGTCTCTTCTACAAAATGATATTAAAAGGGTTAAAATGAAAAATTGTAAGCAAACTTTAAATTAAATTTGCTTGGAAGTTTTAAAGCAAGAGAGCAGCATGTTGAAATGGGACATTTTTATTAGCATGTCTATGTCAAAACACTTTTGAACGAGCAAAAAATAAAATATAATAGAATCGTGTTGGCAGTGCGGTTTCTATTCCCATCTGAAGCTAATTTATGTTACTTTACACTGATACACATCTATGGAAAGGCCTCACCACCATAGTTTTCCATTTCTCTATTATAATACCGTGACATTGTGTGCATAGCCCAAATAAAGAATGAACTATTTTGATGTGTATCACTAATACCTTGGGCAAAAGATGAACATCATAACAATACATTTATGCATTAAAATATTAAGGTTCTTGTGCTAAGTTAAAAATAACAACATAAATATCAGTGCGTTTGGTGTTGTTGTTTTGACCCAGGTCAGCCATGATCCAGCATGATCAAAGACATGGGATATATTGTCCAATGTGCATCTCCTTTATTTTAAAATGGTAGAGTGAGATTTGGGGGTGATTTGGCTGTTATTTCTAGCAGGTCGTGCAACCACGTAGAGGATCGTCGTTGGCTCGTATTATGATGTATTCTGTAGACAAAAGGACACGTTCTTACGATTCAGATACTATATTATTCCAGCCTAGAAGGAGAAAACCTACGGGTAAAAACATTCCAGCTATTTTTAGGGAGTTGTTTTTTTTCTTCTCGTTAACAAGTGAGCCACCATGTGATCACTCCTCCAGGTGTAAATGTTAGCCAAGTTTCCCTCGAATCATACCCCCACCGTCTCTGTGGTAGTAGTTGTTGTTGTTGCTGTTGGTTTTGTAGTAGCACTGTTGTTGCATTACACAACGCTATGTCTTTGAATGTGCTTGCGCGATTTCCCTGTCGTTTGAATCGTAGGGTAACAACAGTGGGTTCTATTTTTCCTTTCAGAATATGAAGATATTGCGAGTGAGAGATGTCATCCATTGAAATAAACACTAGAAATCATTTACGTATCATATTACTATTTTATTTTATTCAACATTTATTAAATTTACTTAAGCGGTTATTTTTACATAACATGTATCAGTTAGCCACCTTAGATGCTATACGAACCCATGACCGTCAGATCAAGAGTATAGTCTCGTAACTACAATAGCTTTTATTTACTTTATCAATATTATTGTGTTTAGGTTTAGAAATGTACGGACAAAACAACTGCATTTAACCTTTCCCAAGAGTATCCACTTAATTTTCAAACAAAATGAAGACGTACGCTGTTGGCCAATTCCATATTAGATATATTATTGAGAGGTTATCAATGTTACATAATTAGGATGCAATCACTGTATAGGTGAACCTTTCCGAATTTCCCATGGTTAACATTAATCATAAACGCATATGGTTTGCTGGTCAATTAGCTTTAGTGTTGTCGATAATTCTACAAGAGGTTGTCAAATATCACCAGAATCTGTTATCTATAGAACAATGCACTAAATATCACAATTAGACAGGTTTTCTCACGTTTTCTGAAAGGTTAGATCATATCGCTTGGAGTCGAGATAAAACAAGTCATTTAGATGCTGATTTATCATCTATTCACCATTCAGCATAGTTTTATATCCTTGATACAGACTCATATCTGAATAGCCTAGAGCATAGAGCTGCAAATAGCTTGCATTGAAAGATAGAATTCAACTTAAATTGCAACAGCGAGTAAATAGTAAATGCTTTCTGGGCAATGAAAGTGCTTTAGTTTCATGGCATGAATCAAATGCAAGACAAATCGCTCTCTGGACGGGACGCCAATCTAAATTTCGGCAATCAACTGCTACCTATCTACAACAACTGAGTTAATTTAGCCAATGCAAAACAGTTTCCTGCCGAGAAACATTGAAAATCTCGCAGCAGATTTGAATTCATAACACTCACGCAGGCTGGTCAATATTGTATTTGGCATAGCCATATTGTCTCTCCTATGAAGAAAAAAAACAATTTTTATATATTCTAATGGGCCAAATCATCAATATGTTTGTGTGTGTTTCTGAACTGCCCGGCATAACGCGATAGAAAGTGTGATAAACCCAGCATTTTATCTCAGAGCCTCCGGTAGTATGAGAATAGATAATGAATAGAACTTATCAAAATGTCATGTTTGTCGTGCTGATACTCTTATCGTATACTCCACGAATTATTCATGATATTCTATTCATTACCGTCATCATTTATATCATTATCGTCATCATTAACACAGACACTATAATCGTTCATTTCGATTGTATAAGAGATTGTACACAAAGCTCGGCCTACAGTTTTTCATATAATTTTTATATTGGAATTGATTGAACGAAGAGGCTGTTCATATGTCCCTCGCGGTCGTCCGAGACCATGGGGATTGACGCCGTTAATATTCCTCTCGAAGAATTGCAGGGGTGGGGTGGGGTGGTGGTGGTTGAAGGAAAAACATAGACAGGGAAGGAATTCTAGAGGGCCGACGTTTAAACAACACAATTACACAGACGCCCAGATACATACATACATACATACACAGACAAAGAACACACATACACACACACACACACATACACACATACACAAATATATACATGTGTATCTATCTAAATATATATACCTTATATAT
>JAOPJM010001221.1:7388460-7400960 GCA_027124095.1 Muusoctopus leioderma | reverse complement strand
ATCCATCAAAAGAATGAGAAAATAACTGCCCTTCATATAGATGTCCTGTGTGTAGATATCACTTGTAAATTGTCAGAAAAATCGTCTTAATCCGATGTTTGCAATGTATGAAATATTAGAATTGTCAAAACAAAGATATAGGTGCATTCAAATCAGACGATGTCCGACTTCACCGGGTCATTAGAAATTTAGATGGTCACGTGTGAGTGCTACTGGTAACATGTAATCAAGAATAACCTATTACATGGTCGGTTTGTCTGCTACTAAACCAGCAGTCCCACCAAGGCGAGCCTGATGAGAAAGGTTGGTAGAAACTCAGCAGGCCTTTGAAAAGACTGGATAAACCCAGCACAAGGTCAATGGCTACATAACATTAGTATGTGTGTGGACATATTTGAGTCGGTGACACATCGTGAAGTAAAACTACTGGAAGTGATGCACTCCTAGTTCCAGTTAGACCATCCGTCTAGGAGTCGGAAAACTTCAAATGCAAACCCCCCGGTAAAACTGTGGCAAACAATTGCCATTGAGAGACAACCTCCAGCTGTGAGTCTAATAATCTCACTGTCTTGGAAGTGTTAGGTATAGCATAAGGCTAAGGTAAAAATCTCTGGCAGAAATATCGGATTGTAGTTCTACAGACTTCTTCTCAAGCTATGCCAAGCCTCCGACAATGCCTACATTCTGTCTCCTAACAAGGTTTCGCCGCAGGATCCAGATGATTCGTGATGAGAGAGTTGGATGATACTGCCCAATTCCTCACCCAAGTAAAGCTTGGTCATGCGCAATTCATAAATGTTGGCCCAATTAAGGCAATCTTCTGGTAACCACAGACGGAAGATCATTCGTTGCGGTGGTTAGCGTATCACGCACAATTTCAACAATGAAATAAGACAACTTCCGTAGTTTACTTGCGTGTAAAGGCACACACAGTGTTAGTATAAACGGAAGTAGACCCGATTCACCGGTCCACCGCACGTTTGCGTCTTCTGTTGACATGCCACGTAGTCGAAGTCATGGTCTCCAGAGATCACCGATGGAGAATCACTGCGATTAGATTTTAAGGATGGAAAATAAAGTGTCCAACCACAGATAAATACTTTCCATCTTATAAATCTCACTATGAGAAGGTACTATTTAGAAAATGCTGGATAGTATGTTAATGTTTTCACTGAGCATTTAACACTTTTCTCCGAGAAAGTGATACCTATACAATTGGCAAGTGTTTCAGTTTTCGTCGTATATTTTGCAAACTCTCCTATAACCCAGATAAAACTACATAGAAGCAGTATTCCATTACTCAGTTTCAGATCAGATTTATGAATCCTTATTGTCATAAAGTATAATGGCAGATGTACAGCGATTTAACTAGCTTCAAAATCACAGCACCTAGCTCATTGAAAGAGCTAGCCCATAATCAAGCATACCCATGTTCAGAGACATGAAACATCTGTTTGTTTCAAACAGCCTATCTAGGACGACATTATCCAATGTGTCCTTCAATTGCGTAAGACGGTAGGGTGTGAATTGGGGGGAATTTAGCTGCTATCTCTAGCAGGTCGACTGATTACAGACTTCCTCGTTGGCACGTTTACAATATGCTGTTATTCATGGTGCCTACATACCAACCAACGTTTATAATTTAAAAATAAAAATGCATATATAAAACAAACTCTATAAGAACAGAAGTGAGGGTATTATTCAGATCTTTCTTTAACCCTAACTGTAAAATCTAATTCTTTTCCAATTTCAGATTACATTTGGAAAATATGGTCTTAAATTTATATTCGTAATCATATTAATTTGTGTATATTACGTCTTATCGACTAAGGTCAGGACTAATATTTATAAATCTAATTCTGACGTAGATTAGTTGTATCCATAATATTTTTAGGAATTCTCACACTGGTGAAATCGATGCGATGGATATTTAGATTTAGCTGCTTCAGGTTGATATATGTATCATAAGCTTGAGACGACGAGCCATCGATGCAGTCTGAATACAGTCACTCGACCTGCTAGATATAACAACAGAATCTATGTAAAACTCAAACCCTATTGTCCTAAAAAATTAGATATTTGTTATCGTAATATTGGATAAACTGTGTAAGATAAAAAGTAAAAATATGGTAATTTTATAACTGAAACGCATTTATCATACATTTTCTAAATCAGGACTAACCTGAGTTAAATAACAACTTGTACCGAACGTGAGTTACATGGTACTGCAATCACGGGGAAACAGATTATGGGTAGGGCGAATTAGAAAGATGATGCACAATATGTATAACGAGATACGCAGAAGAATTTGAATCGATTGAGGATATGATTTGCAATGTTTTTCTCTTTTCTGTAATACTGCTCTATAACACTATGATAATATCAAACTCTTGATACCATGACATGCCACTAATATTCTCTAGGAATGCATTTATGATTATGTCTCGAGGAATAAGCTGTGCACAAATCCTTCACGACTCTTTGAAGACAAATGAGATCGACGCAGTGTTCCTCTTGAACAATATCATTAATATTCCTATTTCTTTTCATCTGAAATAAAGGGGCATGACCACTTATCCCAGCCATATAAAGTTTCATTTATGATGGGTGCATGCACCCATCATAAATGAATCATCAATAAAACTATATCATAATCGAGATTCATGAAAATTACCTTAGAAGTGTATCGCCAATTTGGCACATAAGTTGGAATAAATAGATTTCATGTGTTTATCACATAATGCCTTATTCCCATAAAATTCTATTTTCTGTAAACTGTTAATTAGAAATATTTTTAAATTAGCAAAGTATATTTATTTCCTATTAAATTATATATATATATATATTTTGTTGTTTTCGTTAACGTTTTGTTTCCTAAAGAAATTTAATAGTCACTGCTATGATGATATATCTTTAAATGGTATTTATCTATATTCATGTTTTGTCTTGTTTCTCCTAACGAGTACAGTTGTTTACAATCATTGTTTTATTTTATTAATGTTTGTAAATTCCGGATATATAGATAGATAAATACGTTTTGAATTAATTTAAGTTGCGTTACTTTGCCGAAAGACACTAAAATATAGAAAATATTGATAAGGGAAAGAAATATAGGAAACATATGCATAAGTTATAACGTTATCTACAAGCGACTGCAATTAAATATTTATTAATTCAGATGAAAGAAAAAGTCAGATAAATAATATATAACCAATTTAATTCAAACACTAAGGAAGGGGAAAGCCTGTACATATTAAATAAAATTATTAAGTTGTATATAGTAAAATATGAAATATAAAATTCAAATAATGTTGTATTACGTTTTGCGGCATACTCAGGAGGGAAGGTGCAGTGCTCATCCCCAAGACTGATGGGGGGGGGAGGGACATTGTTTTCTTCAGACCAGATAACTCGCCTGAATGCTTGCAACAAAGTGTACTCTGCTTTTGGCAGGCCTACCATCCAAGTAGGACACTGTGGGATTAGAACTAAAAACGCAATGGTCCGGAACAACTACTGCAATGCATTCCATCTGACGGTCTAACGATTCCACCAGTCCATCGCCCTAGATTGGTACTTTATCTACTCTAAAAGGGTGAAGGAGGAAGTTGACCTCGGCAGAGTTGGAGCTCAGAGCGCAGTGAGCCGGAGCAAATACCATGCTGTAACGACTCTGCCAAATCGCCACCTGAGTTAGAACATCAAATTAGCTGTATTGAATTAGGACATCAAATACCTCCCTTCAATATAGCAGCTTGAAATGTTTGTGTTGTTTTTGTAATGGTTTAATCAGAAGGGTAATGACACCATCCACGAACGTTTTCAGGGCCTCTGTGACTGCAGAACGTTTTCCTCGTTTGGTAAAAGTGGACCGAATGCTTTCAACAGAGTAGACGCTGCTAAAGGCACTCAGGGGATCAGGTAGTGTTGTTAAACAGGGCATCAGATTACGGCTACCGTCGAAGTACAGAAACGGTCCTTCCAACGGGCTTCAATACAGTTTCAGTTTCTATCTACAGAATTTCACTGACATGACCCGAGGCTATACAATGAACACTTGACACAGGTGCTGCAATCACAGATCAAACCGGAAACACACATTTGCGAATCAAAATTTCGTAAACGTACAGCTATGCCTGCATATCTTTTAAACTACTTAAGCACAATGACCTGTCTGCAGGCATTTAAACACTAAATATTTTTTCATTGTGCAATCTATTTATATGTGCAATCTATTTCATGAATTTATATGCCCTTTCATACTGACAAAGTCAACCTGTTTCATGACGCGATTGAAGCATTTGAAGAAAGCATAGACATGCATAGTTCCAGAGGTTAACAAGTTTGGAGATAAAGGATGGATGGTGAAACATTAAGTCTTATAAATCAAGGTGAAGCGCGTCTGAGAGACGTCGTTTTGTCAATCCCGGCATGCCGAGACCATTGTTGTATTCATAGAAGAGACAGTACGATGAAACAGTGTGACGCTCGTTGTAACGAGTTAATCAGCACATTGTCACCAATCACATCCTTCAGATGGATTCAGTCTAGTAGAATGACTGTTTGTGCAATAGGACTTTACAAGCATCAGGCATTTTCAGCGTAAGTTTCCGGTGAGCATCAATCCTGACCATGACCGACCCGAGACGTCACATAAACATGTAGATTTATGTCTGCTGAACGTGCATTCAACAAAAACAACATTTAGTTATCTCAGTCTCTGTTGTAAGAGCAAGTCACTATGTGTTCTACGGGAAAATCTATACCAAAGGTAAATCGAAAGTTCAAATTACAAGTTTCTAAAAAATATATTTCTAGTTTATATAACATTTTGTTAGTTCTTCTTCACGTTGATTGATGACCGCAATAGATAGCACACATAATGTTTTCACAGCAAGATTGTTTCAATTAGCAAAATATCTTAAATATTCCGTGTGCGTGCGTGTGTTTAGTGGTGGTGGGTGGGGGCGATTTACTGTAGCGTTTTTTTTAAATTGTTCCTGCTGTATTAATGGGGAAATTAAAATGAAACGGTTTTCGTTGAGAATTGGTGACATTCTGTTCTTTTGTTCCTGTATGCTAACTTCTTTTACCTTAGTATTAACCCATCGTAGATACAATATATATATATTGCCTTCATATTGCATTGTTTCTTCTTAATTTTCGTTCCGTACTTTACTGTACATCGGGCCCTTCTTGAACGGTTTCAGTAGCATATGATATTTCCTATGAGAAGAGCCTGCTAGCACTTCCCTGAAAGTTTCTCTTTCTGGAGAAACGGAGCCGCTGTGGATGACCCTTCTCACACCACGACAGACAGAGAGAGAGAGAGAGAGAGAGAGAGGGGGGGATATGGCCCCTAGTACACGTATGGAATTCAAAGTTGAACTCCGAGTAATATCAATTGATAGCGAAGATAGCCGGAACAAATACAGCAAGGGATTCTACTCGGCGCTCTAACGACTCCACCAATTCTTCGCCTTCACAATATTCGAGCTGTAATATGATCAATAACTGCAAGGAAACGATATAGCAGAATGGATCGATTCTGCATATTATTGGACTGTATTGCATTCATCGGAGATCGATTAAAAATAGTAACGACTTCGTTTATATTTGAGCTCAGAAACTAGGGTTCAAACTGATTAAGATATAGTTTGAATGTTTACAGTTAAACTAAGATTAGTCATCCAATATCTATTGTATTTCACTATATTGTTCTTTCAGAGAACTGAATGCGGGGTACCGCAATCATAGAAGAAGAAAAAAACACAGGTATATGGTTGGAGTCCTATCATATTTTTTGTTGGACGACCGCATTGCTGATTACACGGCAGATTTGCTGTTAGGATAGAACTTGAAAGATGTTGGTAAAAAGTAGCTGAGGAAATTGGCCAGCTGGAATGATAACAACGAGATATAAATTGCTGAATATTAATTCGATACAACTCAAATCTGCTGTCATTATTCCGTCACATTACTCGATTTTTAAACCAAGATATTTGGCATAAATGTCAACTTCAGTTATTAATATTTTTGGAATATATTTCAGAGAGTCGTGATCCTGATCTAGTTGCCAAAACCTCATTTCACTTTCAGCGTTAATGTTTTCGGCTGATTTATAAACGTCTCAAAATTCGATTTTTCGGTCTTCATCTATGAAGAAAACCTTTGTGCCAAACCATAAACTATTCTTTCAAAGAATTATTAAACAAAAGCTAGATGGAATTTAAAGTTTTGTTTTACACCCTTTCCTTGAGTAAAATAAATGTTGTTGGATTCAGAATATGAGCATCTTTCTGATGGGAAAAGGAGGTTGGATATCAAGGTATTCATCGCTTTTGAAGGCTATGTATGTCAATTAAAAGGAACACAGTAGGCACCAGTGAATTCATCAGCCTAACTAAACACTTGCCCATGTTACAGTATTACTGTTAATTACATGTACTTATGTACTGCTAGGTTAACTTGTTCAATTGAAATATCAACTGCATAATAAACTCAGTACCGATGACTGGATTCGAACGAATAAATAACCGACCTCTCTTCTGGTTGTCCACTGTCGTGTTTACTTTGCTTTCCATGCTTTTGCTTGCTATATGATGAGCAAATATGTTTCCAAAAATGCTTCGCATAATGTGTGTAGCAAGCTTGATTATCCAATTAGCTTCGATGATCTGACAAGAACCTTTGTTTATAGCGCAAGATAATTGTATTATTAATTTAGGTCAGAGAGAAAATATAAATGTCGATATCATAAAGGAAATAATTCGTTTATAAATTACTGCTGTTCGAGGAAGTGTACACAAACACATCGAACGGCCAATGTTATGTGTATATTGTTGTGAGCTTTAAGATGGAAAATATGGCAGTTTCGAGGTAAGAGAAAATTATACATTTACTAAAGAATGACCAAAGGTTAATATAATTGCTTCAAACAATAGTGAACTTAATATTGACATTGTTAAAAGAGAGAAACGAAGTATCGGATTTAAATGCCATTAGTGTTACACTTTATTATAACTGTTCATATATAGACTGAACTGTTTCATTATCCGTTTATAAGAAATGCAAACGCAACGTATATTGCGATATCGAGGAAGTGATTCAAATTCATCATCATTCATCTCACGTTCTTGCTCATTCTTTCTCTGTATTTATCTCTATCTCTAACGAAATGCAACACAACATGCAGAATGACCAAACTTACATGCAATACACGCATACTCACAAAACCTCTCGGAGAATATATATATATAAATTAACATTAAATGTGCTCTACTTCCTTAATAATGCTGCTAAATATAAAATTGAATTGTGCAATATATACGATGCTATATCTACTTGATATATGAATGTTAATACCACGATAGTGTTCAATTTCTTGAGATACACGTACTGAAGATGTAGAGAACTTTAAAGGAAATAAATATTCATTTTAATATTGTGGATACCCATTAGAAAATAATCGGTAAGGTGGAGTAAAGCAGTATCGACTGATAACATATGTATAGAGGGAGCTAGTCTGTAGAATGGAAGAGATAATTAGAAACGTTATCGTGACCGACGTGCTAGTAGTGAACATGACGTTCGACCATTTCATCAACGCAAAACACACATGTTTCATCAGACCTAAGGTATGTGCTCTTAGACCGATGGACGTGGGTGGTAGAAACGCGACATGGAAAACAAAATCTATAGAATGGTCTCTGACAGACCACGACGGGCGCGTTCTTTTCTATTCCAAGCAAATGTGTACCCTTTTAATGTAGCACTTTGCTCAACACTTTGGTCTGCTGCAGCTCTCGGGAGAAAGGTGGAGAGTTGAGAAAAGCCGATAATTGCAGCTAAGATATAATCGGTACTAAATGGCTGTGTGAGAGCAAACTGCCTGGTTTACATGGTAGGGTCTACGATTGTTATCGATACAAGCCAAACTTGTTCACCCATCTCATCTCAACAGGAACACAATGACAACATTCCCAGCTGTGTTAGCTGATGTGTGGTGTCGCTACTAGGAAGGAGACGAAAAAGTTGGATTTCATCGAGAATTGTCTGTCCATAACTCTTCTGATCGCAGTGTTTAAGACGATGAGCCAGATGCTCACGAAAAGACTGGCGGTTGTCGTCAGAAGATTGGTCGGCAACGCACAGAGCTGCTCGATTCCGGCAGATCAATCCAAAACAGAATCCACCTCATTCAAAACATGATAGAAAGGATGGGTAATAAACCTGGCTTCGCTGGGTGTGTTGTCCATTTGGACCACTGCGAAACATTCGATAGAGTAGACCATCGTTATGTGGCGGTTGTTCGCGGTGCAGCCGCTTCCGCTTCTGCTTTTAGATGCTGGTTAGCTTCAGTGTGTAGTGGTATCTGCTCGGTGGTTAGGGTAAATGGGTACCTGTCGGAAGAGTTTTTAATCACATGTTCGATACGTTAAGGGAGCATTTTCTTGTCACTACTACATTTTGAACCTCGAGCCATTGCAGAGGCAGCCAAAGGTGCCAAGATTCATCCTTCTTGAACTGCAACGTAGGGAGGTGTTGTAAATAATTGTGGAAGACGTCACCGTCATAGTGTCAGACACCACAGAAATCGAGACGACTGGCAGTGTACTAAAGAAATACGACGTCGCAACAGAAGCCTGCATTAACTGGAATATGACGGAAAAGGTTACAGGTCGGCATCTGGAGTGAAAACTCCATGCCGGCCAGTGTTTTAGTTCGCTGCACCAAAACTCTTGCTAAGATGCACGGGGTGATATTTGTGTCAGATTTCCAGGTAGATAGGAACTGTGACGAAGTTATATGCAGGGTGACCAGTCTCACCCAGAAATGGGCTGAGGCAGCTATCTCTGCAAAGAACACACATTCATCACATTGGTTATTTCTTATCGCCTGACCATCGTGCCGTACACCCATTTCCACCTGACCAGGCTGGAGTGTCTGCTGATTCGCTTCTAATGGACGTGACGCGTTCCACCAATATTACCCATACCATCTGCACGGTGGGCTTGGTACATCATGGGTCATGATACACATGCATGCGCTGAGGCTGCGATTTCTACAGAGATTCCAGGATGGTGAGAATGAGTGGTTGATGTTTGGGAGGCACGTTTTCCAGCACCTCGTTCATTTGATGCATGAAGTGAGATCTATGTCGTATGAAACTATATATGACGGTGGGGGAGATACAAGCGGAGTTAGTGCATGACAATGCTGCCCACACTAATTTCGGACGCCATGATCTGACCCAAGTGGAGGTTTTCACCTATGAGTGGGTGGATTACCCAATTTTTGTTTCACGTTCTTCGTTTAAATTATATTTTATTTATTTATATAATCATATATCTATTCTGTGATTTTTGCGTATATCAATTTTTTTTATATCTTCATTGTATAACGTCATTAACCCTTACTTTGTTTATTTTTTACAAAACTTTGTCATAGTTGTCCCCATTTGTTTCTGCAACCCCATGTATAAGATTTATATGGACGAGCCCTTGTGGCCTATAAAGAAATAAAATAACAATAATGATAATAGTAACAATAATTATGTCAGGCACAAGGCCATCAACCCCAGTACTTGACTGGTACTTTATTTTATCGACTCAGGAAGGATGAAAGGCAGAGTTGGCCTCAGCGGAATTTGAAATCAGAGCGCAGTGACCCAGAACGAATACCGTAAGTTATTCTGTCCGACGCGCTAATTCGCCGCGCTAACGACTGCCAATTATTACTACTGTAATTATTATTATTATTATAACTATTTGGGCGGTGGATTGTCAGAATCGTTAGAGCGTCGGACCTAATGCCCGACTCTTTACGATCGCAGTTAAGAGACCACCGACGTCAAATTTGCCGTACATCCTTTCAGGGTCGAAAAAACAGACTTACCTGCCCCTTAACATTTCAGACCTAGAGCTTAATTTGGAAATAATTAATGTTAGAAAAATGTTACAATAATTATATTAATTATTATTATCATCGGAGTTGCACTGAACGTCAACATCATCGCTCAATAAGTTTATATAAGTTTACTCACATTTATTCGACGGAATTTTGGAATTTTATTTGTTAGATTTTTCAATAACATTCTCCTGAGAAGACATTAAGTAATTTAAACCCTTAATGTCTTCCCCGATTATAGAAGACAAAACAGTTTTCCCCATTCGTCTGCTGTTAGGAGACAATTATTTGATGTGAAAAATTTCAACAACGTTATTAACGTTTGCAGGAAGAGCAGTGGTGAGAAGTTGCTATGACAGTCGTGGTAGCAGTAAGGCTGAAGCTACCGTCTGCTTGAAAAATGTTGATAGCGAGGAAGAAACAGTAGTTAGAATGTAATTTGCGGGAAGAAAGGAAGTAACAACATCACAGCAAACTATAACACCACAATGAACAACACCACCACCACCAACAAGAACAAAACTACAGTGGCAACAGCAACACTAAATACAAAGAAAAAAGACCAATGACAAAACAAACAACTTTCATTTCTCAAATTCTTTATTTCTAATTAAAAACGTATTCTCGGTATTGTCAGTCTCAAGAAAGGGCAGCAATATAACAACAACAACGAATTTCAAGTTAATAGAGTAGGCAAAATAACAATAACTACCATGATAAAAATAATGCCACCATCATCAAATTTCAAGCTCCTCAAAAACGATGACCGCGACCAGCTAAGTCTTTCAGCCGATAATTTTGTTGACTGACAACATATGCACCACCACCAAAATCCATATTTATTCCACTTCTTCCACCACTACCACATTCATGATCGCTACAGGTGCCACCAACAACTACAGCAGCAGCATAAACTACAGCAACACTAAGAGCACTACACAGACGAGTTTATTTTCAAGAGACACCAGAAAATCGATCTGGTATTTCTGGAATGAATAAAAATCTGACAGACGCCCAAAATCTCGCCCCGAAGGACTCCAGGAAAGCTGCATAGGCAGTGCCGAGAGCACTTGGAGAAAAACAGCCACGATAACAGTTGCATATCGGTGGGTATCATTTCAGAGACGGTGAGTAGAAAAGGCCACACATCGAGGTGGAGTTCATAAAGGGGGAAATGTAGTGACATCTGTCACCAGGTCAGCTTCATTGTGACTTTCATTCTTATGTATTTAATAACGATGTCAACGGGTGGCTTTTATCTTTCTGTCAGTGTGAATGGGTATACCCCAGAGGATGGTGACATCATTATTGTCAGTGACCGTGCTTGGCTTATGAGTGTATCATTTATCAGTCGTCTTGATCTTGTAACTGCTGTGTATTTTCCAGTGCAGCTACACCTTCGTCAGTTCCAGGCATCCAGAGACAATGTTGTCGATGGTTTCTTTACGCTTTCCTCATATCCTGCATTGAGTCTGCTCCATATTTGATGATGCGATACGATTTATATGCAAGATTCTGGCCTTGCGCAGCGATTATCAGGCCCACCGACTCTGCTTTCAGTCCGGTGCTTCTCAGCTCGTGGTGAGTTTTCAATTTTTTTCCCTGTCTGCTCCTTGATTCTTTTGGGGTGTATTACTTTGCACTCAAATCCCGTGAATTACCTTGATTTCGCAGGTTTTTGAAGTGGCTTCTGCCCATGTCTTTTTACCATATGCTTCACTCATTTGGCGTATATGATAGTCGTATTGTTTTCTATTAGGGGCGTTTTCGGGACATGGAGCTGTTTCTTGAATAGCGCAGCTTCTTTCTTGATGTAGAAGATGTAATGTTTTACGACTCCGAGTAATTAGTCATATATTTTTTCTCAAATGGTAGTATTAAAGGTCGGTTCAATTTGGACTACAGGTCACCCTTCTAAAGCTCTTGGTAAAGCCTGTAGACATCTGCTTTCGTGTGGTGCATCTTCCCTATAGTCAACATATTTATCTTTTTGTCCAGACTCTTGATGTCTTTCAGTTTCCAGGTTATGCTGTTGAAGCTGTACGTCACTATGTGTATTGCTAGGGTTTTAATATCTGGAAATATGTTAGCTGCACTGTCATGTAATACATTTTCCTGACTGAGCAATGTATGCTGCCTCCTTCGTACACTCCTAGATACGTGTATGGGTTTTCATGGTCTATCTTCTTAATCACAATATCAATGCCAGGGTATAGGTCTGCAGTATCGGACAGTTTTCCTTCCTTTAAGGTGATTTAGCACACTTGTCGATTCCGACGTCTATTTTGATGTTGACGCTGAAGGTCTTGACGGTGGTGAGTTAACCCTTGTGCTGGTTGTCACCCTTGGGAAATGTCTGGGAGTCATTAATACAGAGCAGTGGGTTCAGATGGCTGTTCTATGAGTTGTAACCGTAGCTGTTGTTGTAGGGTGATGCTAGTACAAGGGAAAAAAAGCAGTTGTAATAGTAAGCCTCCATGAAAGATATCACTTCTTATGTTAACCGGTCTCGTTATCAACGACACATCTGCATTATTATTATTGCCTGACTGTACACATCGCTCGATGACACCGCTCCACAAGTATGTGCT
>JAOPJM010001221.1:7331458-7342127 GCA_027124095.1 Muusoctopus leioderma | reverse complement strand
CCTCTCTCTCCCCCTCTCTCTCTCTCTCTCTCTCTATATATATATATATATATATATATATATATATATATAGCCACATACACATGCCTATACATATATGCATTGAAATAAATGCATTGAGACATCGATAGATATAATTTGCAGTTATATAGATTAGAATATTTCTTATACATGAATGTTTTCCTCAAAATATATTTCATTCAGTGTACCTGCTGAATATATCTCGTGAATATTATATTCTTAAGCTAAATATTCTATTCCTGGAAGGACGATGAGATAGTGGAAAGGGAATAAGTACCGAAGAAAACTGTTTTATATTATTTTGTATTATCAGTTATTATTACGATATTAAATCCAATAGACAAATAAAGAGCCTCATATTCACAAGATGGGGATAAAATATACCAGGAATATACGGAATCAATCAACAAAAATAAAAAAAAGATCATACTGCCTTAGGAACAGAAATGAATGGTTGATTTTTTAACTCGGAAACAAATACCAACTTAAATTGGGGAGCTGGTGTAACATTCGTGAACTTCTAGTGGAAAATACATTGATAGTGTGATATTCTGTGATTCTCAGTCAACATAAATATATCTGAAAAGCAAGAGTAATTGTCTCCCAGCTGTCATTTTCTGGTCTGCAGTCGCATGCTGAGAGTAGGCCCGTTCCCTAGCAATTCTAACTCATCTTTCATCAACATCACTACAGGACAGAACACCATTTGCCATTCTCAACTTTTTCTTCAATTAAAACTTGAAAAAGTTGACGAGGTGTTGTTCTAAGTGAAGTGGTCTGCTTCTGCCATTTCAGTGTCACCCACCAAACAACTTCTTCCACCATAGCCACCAGGGAGAGAAAATGGTCTGCACTTCTTGGGAAGAGGAAAGCGACAGTGTGATCTTCACGATAGACAAGGCCGATAGCCAGATCCGACCTATACGCGACAACGGCTGTTCAACACATATCCACAAATCAGCAATGGTCGAATAGTGAACGAGTGTATACAGAACGGTTTCATCGCCCTGAGCACATTCCGGACAGGCCCGACTGACGGAAATCCGATACCTGTAGAGAGTATCTTGAACCGGCAATGAGCAACGGTAGCACAAATAGACATGGGATGTTGTTTGGAAGTTATCCATAGACCCGATCTAAAGATTCTACTGCAGAGACCCGCTCAATTTGATTATCCTCGACACCCAGCGTCTCCATGGGAATGCTGTTGCTATCTTCTCTACTAGTCTTCAATAGCAAACTAACGTGGAAGTTGTACCGGGTGCTTTGCCCAACAAATAGAATGCTGAAAACCTGACTGACAAAGAAACCTTACTGACAAAGTGTGAACTCACTTTCCCACAGTCGAGAAATCTCTGTAGATGACGCAGCCATAGCACATGTCTGCCCACTATCAGCGACATCATACAGAGCCCTCCACATGGAGTGTGTTGGCAATTGGATGGACTGCACAGTGGAATGCGCAAGACGCAAACGAGAAAACACTGACCACAATCCTGTCTACATTCTGAATCCATTCCCTCTGCCTTATTGAATTACAAATTCTCAGTCCCGAAAGTACACGTCAAAAACTCAGGGTGAGATAGCGCCTACGTCTTTCTAGGAATTAAGAGATAAGAGTTTATAGATTCTTAAATAATTTATTACCAGCCTATCAGTTGCATATTCAACATAGTAGTCGAAACCCTCTTACACTTCTCCTCCATTTGCACTTTACCTTTCCTACGTCACCCGGTACTTTGTTTAAATCGTCCATCACTCCTCCGTTGGCTATTCAAAACGCTGTAAATTTCATAGAGCCCCAGGGACTGATGGGCACCTCCTCACATGTCTTAGTTTCCGCCTGTGTTCACTTTTTGGAGGGGTTTGTCGTTTTTCAACCGTACCCGATAGGTTTACAACCCTAGCCATTCTCCATCTGCTCCTCGTTGTCAAGAGACGAAAGCGGTGGTACTACTGATTGTGGGTTGGGTTTGGGACACGTTGTTGTTTTCTTCTGGGACTAAAGACAAATGGTCTCCTTTCACTATTCTTGGAGTAGGAAACGTTTGTGTGAATGGTGATGCTATGAAAATAGCAGCTTCTGGGACCTGCTCTTGTTGCTTTTGCTGTCTTTCAAGCTACTCTATGTAGGTAGCACTGAAGTCGCTCTCACTGCCAGACCTGTAACAGCTGGGTTTTCTACTTGTAACTGGCAGCCGTATCACCTTTCTATCTGCCCCCACAATGGCTTGAGCTCCGGCATTATTTTTGGGACATTCATTGTCCTCATTATCTGCATGTCCATGCAAACACCAATCGACGACATTTTATTCTACATCACCTTGGCACCCATCATCCATGACCGTATTCTGTTGCAAATGTTAAGACGCCCCCTTGTCGTTTCCCCCGTGTTACTTCGTCCCATTTACTGCGACACGACCTATGGCCAGGTGTGTACGGTAACATTTCAGAATGTTACATGCCTCATGATTAGTTCTGAAGACCAGGTACAAACTTCCATGTGCTCAACCCCAAGCAATAGAGCACACATCACGCCATACCTATTCTTGGCTTTTCTTTAATTGTTCATTCCATGGCATAGCGTAACCACTGTGGCTTTTGTGATGCAGAGGTATATTAATTACTTCATACATTTTTGGAGGAATTCCTCAGGTAAGAAGGCACACTCTTTTTGATAAAACGCTTCAGCCTGTGATTTAGCAGCTATGTCCACTGATCAATGTGCCGACACTTCGACGTGAAAACGGTCACAATGTTGTATAAACATGTACCAATGATGCTACATGACAACGACATGGAGACAATCATCTGGGACTTGCCTATCGAAACTGACAAGGAGATCAAGGCAAAGCCGTCCAGATATAAAAATCAAGGAGAGGAACGGAAATACATGTACGCTACTAGATAATGCAATCCCCTCTGACTAAAACGTTGCTCGAAAGTAAATAGAGAAAGTATCAAAATACAAAGAAATGGAAATTGAAATAAACAGGAAATGATGCATGAAAGTATAAACACTACCTATAATAATTGGAGCGCTAGGTTCGATACAAACAAATGTTAAACAAATATGAACAAAAAGTTACAAATCAAACCAATTTTCACAACGTTACATACAGTCCAAAAGATAGTTCTGCTAGATCAGCCCACATCCTGACTCATTCAATTGAATAGCACAACTAAAACAGTACAGTCTGAGCACAATAACCACTCAATAAAATAAAACAACATAGTCCTTCATAACAGATACCCGACATTATAACACCAACAACTCAAACAATTCACATTCTACACATTATACACACATATATATGTATGTATATATATATATATATATATATATATACGATGGGCTTCGGCGTAATTTCCGTCAATCAAATTCCACTCAACTGGCATTAGTCAACAGAGTCTACAGTAGAATATTCTTGCCCATACTGAGTGTAGTTGGATCGAATCTTGAACAAACCACGTGAATGTGAAGCAAACTTCTTAACCTTACTGCTATGTGTGCGACTATATTGTGTGTTTTCTATTCGTTTTTGTTTTTAAAATATGGGACTAAACTATTAATAACCATAGAACGCCACACTGAACTCGTGCGTATATTTAGTTTTGTGTTTCGTCTTTCTGTTTCCAAACACTGATGCTGTCAACTTTGCTATTCATTCGTCCAGCGTTGATATTATGAGTCGCCAATGTACGTTGCTTAATGTAATAATCTAAATCACACTCTTAATAGATTGATATATTGTGCCGCCACTACCGTTGCTGCTGCTGCTGCTGCTGCTGCTGCTGCTGCTGCTGCTGCTGCTGTTGTCGTCGTCGTCGTCGTCGTCGTTGCTGTTATTGTTGTTAACCCCATGTAAGCTCTGACTGAAAAGACCTATGGCCAAACGCATTCCGACTGTGATCAACCATTCTCAGTTTCAGACATTGTTTATCTGATAGTACATTCAACAATGTGACCTTGCTTTTTAATACACAGTAGGATGTGATATGATAGAGATGTGGCTGCGATTTCTAGCAGGCCGAGAGACAAAATAGAGGCTCTCTACATAGTTTATGTTGCCGATGGATAAATATACGAAAGTCTTCCAACACACTGTACGATCTGTGAACACTATGTTTAACATATTTCTTCTTTGATCATAGTGAATATTCAGAGTAACATTAATTAAACAAATCTTGGCTATAGATATTTAATAGCACTTTAGATATGATCCCGAAAATTACAGTGCTAAAATACAAATATTACGAATTTAGAGCTTAATATATCGAAAAGATAAAATAGATATACCTCAATATTATGTATCATACCCCAAAAACATGCTTTCAATAAGAACGGAAATGGAAGTTAACTTAAATGTTACTTGTTAAGGTAACAATATGGAAAGTCAACGGAGATCAAAAATATTTTAAACATTGTTATCAAACGATGTAGATTCTGCACGAAATTTTATGTAGAAAAGTATAGAATATATATGGACATCTAGACGCGATTCATAATCAAATACATGCAGTCATTTACTAAATGTTTGCACAGTGGTTCAATCTATAGCATACACATGACATTCTCCTTTATTAGATAATATTCCTTTCTAGAGAAATTAGATACAATACATACTTGCATTTTCTCTTCTTCTTTCTATGTGAACTACTTTCCTTAAGAAAGTCACCACGGAAAGTTATCAATCCGAACATTTTGGGAAGATATATATATTTTTTTTGTTACTTCCTCAACTCGTATTACACGTTAAATATTAATCAATATGCCAGCCGATCGATCAATTAATACACTCTTTAACTTGTCTTCTCAAACATCGTTCTCTATCTTCCAGCCTGTTAATTGAAATGAAACAGTCACATGTGAACTAAGAAAAGAGTTGATCCAAAAGAAAAGTAAAGTAAAAAAAAAAAGAGAAGGAAGAAAATGTGTCAATGAAAAACGAAAATGTTATTAATTTTTTAAAGAACGACAAGTAAAATACGCTAAAAAATAATGATAATAAAACTAAAATCAAAATTCTTTCAAGTACCAAATTCCTAAAATATTTCCGTTTAACTGAAATTAGATATTGAAGTTTTTTTCGCCGTTTGAATAATGCTTTGGAGGTTGTTATCATCGTTTTTCTCTCAACACACTGAAGAAATATAAAAACAAATAAAAAATATACTTTTCGTGAAAAAAACAAAAGATCATACCAAAACAATATATTACCTTTCTTCTTTACTCTTCTGATCAACTTAAATGTTTTTGTGGTCGTCATCATGGTCGTCGTTATTGTTGTTGTTGCTGTAGCTTTGTTTTTTATTGTAGTTCTTTTCTTTTGTCTCATCATTAAATTAACTTGGAATAATATTCTTTATGGACTAACTAGCCAGTGTTGATTGATGTCTTGTCTAGCGTTAGCGTCTACCACCATTCTTGATCTTTGTCGCTGGAACAATGAATTTAATTTTCATCCCCCCCACACACACACAGATGCACATAAACCCACATACACACACAAACAAAGAACAAACAAGCAAAGCAACAACATAAAGTCCAAGCTCTCAACAAATCATTTAGGTATATATGATGGACGAGCAAAGTAATATAATGGTTTAGACTCAAGCCTTTTCTTCATTGCCATGCCAGAAAAGAAAAAAAAAACAATGACACGCTCATATATTTTGTATAAGACAAACAAACATGCCTGAGAAGACATCATGCATCCAGATGACGCTGGTGTAAACGGAATTTGAAAAAAACAGTCGAAATCTCCCATCGTTGATCCCTGTCGTTGATGATTATGATACAGCTTCGGATCCATTTGACTGCCATGCCTTCACTATCCATAAGATATATATGGGATTCATTTCACTTCAGCAACAGAGATGGTCTTTTATGTAAGTATAACATCGATATTATATATTTCGTAAGGAAGAACAACGGCAAAATCAGCAAAGTACTGGACAGAAAGCTTTCTGATATTTAGTAAAAATATCTTTACGTTCTGCGATCGAATTTTTTCGCAGTTTCATTTTGATCTACCCGGGATCGATAAAACAGAATAAGTTGATGTTGTTGTTTTCTTGTTATTGACTTATTTGTTATTGTTGTTTAGCCCCCGGTCAACCTTTATCAAACAGACATGTGATCAATTGGATTTGTGAAGTGACCATCCCATATGTGTATAGGTATGCAGGACTAAATTATCTGATGTGTTCTTTTATCTATTTAAGACGGTGGATGTAATTTGAGGAGGAATTTGCTTATATATATATCATATCCAGCAACAACGTACAAGATATACGAAAAAAAGAATAGTAAGAAATCAGCCCTTATTGAATACAACTATTGCTATCTAAGATTGCCGCAATGAAAATAATTTATAAGCGAGGAATATAAACCATTGTGTAGCACATTAAAACTGACAAGTAAACTATTGTAGTGCGCAGTGCTTATAATACACGTACATAAATTGTTGTCTTTGAGTCAATGCTAGAAAACAATAATCTGTGTTTCATATTTTATGTGACAATAATATATAGAAATATGCTTTAATTTTCCTTGGTCCTAATAAACAGAAATAAATGTTGTTTATAATGGGACGGCATGTAGTTAGCATGACAATACTTTTCTATTACACTTAGTTTGTTGTTTTAAATCACATTGGCTTTACAATTTCATTCTAGTCACTTCGTGTTATATAAAAGTAAGTGATATATATATATTTATAACAAATACATTGGGAAAGTGTCTTTTCATCCATTTAAGAACACAGAAACTGATATATTCGCTTCATGATTATTTCGTAATAGTATATTCTATCACAAAGTGTCAACAAGTTTCGTCACACTTGAAAATTATGCAGAAGTAAGTTTATACATGTATATTTAGGGAGTGTTTCCTTTACGTTTAGTGTGGACACTACACTAGATATATAGGGCAACCAAAGATATAAGTAATACTGCAAATATTTCATTGAGCCTTGATAACTGACATTACCATAAATCAGAGAAGGGCGTCAGACACTACAGGGTTATCTGGCTATTGGAACATACACTGTGTGTGTCTACAGCCTCTTAAAGAGTTTATGGATTGTAACAGGAGGCAAAATTGTATGAAACAAATCGCATTTCCATGTTCATGCATGAATGTCGTAAACCAGTGTAGTATAGTGAGGTGAGAGCAGTGTGAACTGACAGCGTTTCCGGTTACGTAACTAAAGTAGTTGATCTCAGCACTGCATCCCAACGAAATATATGTCAAAGTGAAATGTTTAACTTGCCAGAGTGGTAAACTATAAATTACTGTAGTATCTCCAATGTCCTGTAATATAATGTAAAAGAAGAATATTAATCCTCCAAAAACTACTTACTCCAGGTATGTGTTGCTTCTACAAACTGAGCAGCTTTGGTTTCCTTACAAAAAAAAGGGAAATTATACTCTTAGCATTCTCATTGTTATCGATACGAAAATGCTTCCATTGCCAATGATTTACATAAATTGCAGGTGAGCATCATGGCGGACGATGGCAGAATCGTTAAGGCATCAGACAAAATGTATTGTGGTATTTGTTCCAGCTCTTTTCATTCTGCGTTCACATTCGCCAACGTCAACGCTGCCTTTCATCTTTACGGGGCCGATAAAAACAGTAGCGTGCCAATAAAGTACTAGGGTCGATTTAATCGTCTACTAATCAGAACCAGTAATCAATACGGCAGTCCAACGTTGTTTTCAGCTTTCTTCTGGCAACACTTGAGATGTCACTAGAGCAGCCAAGATCTATCGGTATTTACCCTTTTGATAGACAACATTGGTGGCGTGGAGAAAGGAGAAAGGAGATATAATTTATGAGCAACTGCTGGTTTCTATACAATCTTATCCAGGAATGCGCTCTTGAGAAGACCCTCCAGTGTCTTTACTAACAAGCAAGACTCTCCAAGTGCAGATCCATTGTCCCATGAGATAAGTGGATGTCAAAGAAGACAAGCATCTACTTTAAAATGTGATTTAAACGATACAGTTCTACTGCAGTGAAATATCACTTCCTTTATACTTAGGTATATTTGTTTGTAATTATTTACCCTTTCTATGTCCTGTTTGTTGTGTGCGAATGTAAGCAATATCTATTATACACATATATCATTCCGATATTGATCCAGATATTTGTATTAGAAAATATTTAAATTAATTTCTATTATAAATTACGGATTATAATATTTTATAACATAATATATTAATATATATATTAGTAAAATATTTTTGTAACAACACCGTTGATGACAACATTGCAAATGTCAACTGAAAGTTTAGAAACATTCAATAATTTTGCCTAAGCTAAATATGCAAAGAAAATATTATTGATACAAACATACACAAGCAGAAACACGCAGACAAAAAAAAACACACACACACACTCACGCTCGCGTACACACACAGTCACATTATTGTAACGTTTTACAATATTGATGCAAACATCTTAATAGTTGCAGCTTTTATTGTTTCCAAAGTTACAACATTTTACTAAGATTCTAAACTCAATTTACTTATTTAATTCTTGTAAATATGTCATGTGCTGTCTACATCAGAAATATTTCTCAAACATCAGCTCTCATTACAATTATAACAGACTGTAATAAGTGTTTATTAGTTATATACTAAAATAGACAAATCACGGATTGCAATATGTGAGAAGCATTTCCAAGTTAGCTCTTCGTTGATATCGTGACTTCATAACATTTTCGAAAACAATAATTATAGAATAAGATTGAGCTACATCAGACGATAAAAATATATATTTCAAAACAACACAAAATAAAAAAGGTAAAAAAAAATAATTAACAAAACATGGTATCCTAAAATGAAATATAGGTGCACGCATAGAAGACATTTGGATTCAAGTATAATTATACAGAGGAAAAGTTATGAACACAAGCACGAACAAACAGATTTCGAGTTCTATTCCCAAACCTGTTGAAAACAAAAATAAAATATTACCGCAGAGCAATATTACAATTATAACATTTTTGTGTGAGATGGAATTTCTCTCGTGACAACACGATTTCATCTTTAGATAACCTTTTTTTATAGTCTTGTTATTACTTTTTTTTAAATTCTTATATCAGATTCAGTCTCTGGTATTGATTTTAGTATTGGTCTTGTTATCACTAGTACAGGAAAGACCAAACAAAATCAAAAGTAGAATAATTTCAAACTGATTGAAACCGTCATGAAAGCTGACATATAATAAGAGATAAAGAAGGCAGTTGGGCTAAGTTCAGTCAATTACGGTGTAGGACCTGTCTGCGTCGTTTACAGTCTGGATTATAAGACTAGAAATCAAAGAGAAAATATATTTAGAAATGTTTAAATATATTCAACTTTTTGGCAAATAGACACGAAGATATAAGCAAATATTTTCAATTGTCTCGCCTGGGGACACAATCCGATGCATGCAAAATATCATCTTGATTCATATAGTATAAAATAAATTACATATATTGTGAAAAGAAAGCATATAAAATGTATTTGAAAGACTCATTTGGAAATAATATAATATTTATTCACCTAGCCATGTAAGGAGACATAAATAACGAAAATGGAAATCTGGCAATATATCTTAGATAAGATAAATTTATTTGTTACTAAGCCACAAGTTCCTATATCTGTATATAAGAGGATATAATGTTTGTGACGTTAATTTTCATAATTTAATCTTAGAAATAATGGGTATGTCCACATTTTTCTATGATATCGTAAGGCTAGGAAATTCAATCAAGATTAATGTTCGGTTTGAACCATATTAAGCTAGAAGTTAGCAAATGGATATTATTTTTCAAGGAAGTCGTTTGGAAAATTGTCACATGGAGCGAGAAAATTTAAGGATGAAAGGGTGAGTAGAACTTTAAGATTCATGTGGGTTTAAGTGGAGATCGTTGATCATTAGCAATTTATGAGAAACACAATTCGTTGGAGAATGAGACTGAGAAGTGACCAATTAGAACGATGCAAAATGTTAGAAAAGGCGTTTTGTGTGAATGTTTGTCTCTGAGATGGAAGGGTCTTTTACGATTGCAATTCATAATGTGACTATTTGGTGGAAACAGATATCTGGAAATATTGCACTCTGAAGCAGCATCACGTCTTGTAGAGTTCAGAAGATAATTAGCCTTCATTCCTCCGATAGTCATTGGTGATAATGCCTCGCATGTTTAGTGAGCATGATGGGTTTTGAATCTGCTTTGTTTAGAAGCAGCGAGTATATTTTTAATGAGAAGTGTCATATATGTGTTGATATGAAAGACGCGATATGATACGTTATTTCTACAACGCTGGTATATCAGTATAGTGACTCTTGCATCCTCTTTAGGAAACTGAAATATCTGTTAAATAATTATTTTTGTTGAAGAAATTCCCAAATAACTTTTTTTACAACATAATTTCTTACATTTGAACATTCTCATTTTGGTGAGAGAGGAATACTTTAGATTTTCTGACAGTGAAACCATTCAGAAGTTCAAAAGAGAGTTCGATGAGTATGTTAAATGAATCTCTTTTATGTTTAACTTAAAATTCCACATTTATTATTATTATTATTATGAAAAGTTTTCCTTGATATATGCTGTATTTACACATTATCCACCGGGTGTCACCCAG
>JAOPJM010001221.1:7180743-7193215 GCA_027124095.1 Muusoctopus leioderma | reverse complement strand
ACATTCTTCTGTGAAATGAGTCGATTTTATCTTCCAGGCTTTTTGTAAGTGTCCATAGTTCAGAATTGTACATAAATATACTTTGTACATATGTTTTGAAAATTCTTATTCTAATGCTTTCGCTAATGTTTTTACTTTCGAAAATATGTGATAATGTTTTGTAAACTTCCCCTCAGTTCCTGTCCTTATTGCATCCGTCTTTTCTGTTTCATTTATTCCCCCTTTTTTTTGTTCTTTATTTCTCAGCTCGTTTTTCTCTTTTCTCTCTCATTCTCCCCGTATTTTTCTTATTTTATTTTTGCAAGAAAACTCTTCTCGCCTTCCACATGTTTACATTGTCATTCTATCAGTTTCGGATGCCTTATATGTATGATACCTTTTAATTGCAAGAAAAATTGTTTTTATTATATTTTAATGCTAAAAACTCTCTAAAAGAGGTTAGGAAAATATTCAAACAAAATATTGCCTGGATTGAGACAACATACATAATTGTCAAAACCATAGCGCAAGGAAACCCAGGACCCTGTTATCCGTGACTGAAAATGCAAATAATGTCTCACATGGTGTAAGGCCAAATATTTGTAGGCATGATGGCTTATTCGACAAAATCTAACATTATATTACTGGTACTTATTATTTCAGAAAACCGGGGACTTAGATTGTTAAATGGAGATTGATACGGGGAGGAATGAAATTTCCATCAATCTACCAATTTTTTCATCCCGCCAACTTAGAGAAAATAATGATTTCTAACATAAGTACAATGCCAAACATTTGCGGAAAATGGTATAGTCAGCTATGTCTACCCAACACTTGATTTAGTGATAATATTGTAGACCACGGGAAAAAGAAAGGCAAAGTTGACTATCGTAGAACTAGAAATCAGAAAACAACATAATCTAAACATTTATGGCATAGCGTTCTTCAAATTCTCCGTGCCATTGCTCATTGGAAGGCAAAAACAATTAGGGTAGACGTTTAGTCGATTGAATTGATGTCAGTACATACCTGCTATTTATTTTATTTAAATCGACGTCATAGAGACAAATATCATCATGACGTGTTTTTGCACTCGGAAAATAGGATGTAAATAAAAAAGATAAATCACATAGTCCGGCTATTTACATTTCCCTCCATTGCATTATTTAGTGTTAATAGTAATAATGTTTTCTAGTAACACGACACTACACGTTTGAAGGATGCATATTGTCTATGAAAACGAGGCTAGTACTGAAATGGTACCGATTTTGACGTCGGCGTGATCGGAAAGCAAAACGTAAAGATGTAGTGAAATACCGTAAGCTATTTTGTCTGACGCTGTACCAATTCTGCTAATCCACCGCTCTGCTAATAACAATGATAATAACAATAATGATAATAACAATAATGATAATAATAATTTCTATTTACTTTATATTTCCGTCATTTTCATAAATCTGTTTATTCTTTGCTCTACAATTTTCAACGTTTAAAACCTTATCCAGTTTTAACCAGTAAATAATTGACTAAGTACACTGAGTTACCTCATTTATTTAAAGGTTTGCTTTGAGTGAGATTGAACCGGCATAAACGGTAGATAACAGGACAAACGATGTTTAACACCTTCCAATTACCTTGTTACGTATATCGGAAATAATAACAGCAGCGGAAATAAATAGATCTCTTAATTCTACACGTCATTCAAGATTTACCTAATGTAAGCTACTAAAACACTGCAATATTCCCAACTTACTGGCAATTTAGAATAAACAGTACACGATAGGTCATAAAACGTTGACTTGACAGGCTATCATAAAAGGTCAGATAGTTAAAGGCTGAAGTTACAATAGGTGTTTTATACCTCTGTTTTATTTCCTCCTCAAATCATTTCTTTTCCCATGCATTTACGAAGAGTCTTCTCCATTTTATATTAGTTTATTTTATTTTTTTGCTATTTTCATAAACTACTTCAGAGCTGACTTACATGGCCGACGCTTAAATGTACACAGACTTGTTATTACATTATAATCAAGATGTTAAAAGACATAAGTAACGAATGAAGTCTGCCTTAAACAAAATTGCAATTTCTTCTCCCAAATTGCACGATACGTTTTTATTAGTTAAACATTTATTGAATTCTTTCCTCTTTAAAATCACTGTCTTGCTATTATTATAGATAGCTTTGCTTTAAAGGACAATTCGGAATAGCTTTTCTTTTTCAATTAACTTCCTCTTCAATTTTTGAAATTGTTCTTGCTGCTTCACTTCTTGTCATTCCTCTTTCACTTTGTCTGTTTCCTCTTCTTTTTTATTCCTTTTTCAACTTCCTCTCATTCTCTTCTTTTACTTTCTTTTACTTTTTCTTCTTCTGATTATTACCATTATTATTCGCATTACTAGTCTTGCCTCGGCGCGAATGCTACTTTGTTTTATCGCTGAGTAAGTTGTCTTAAATTATTGTTGAATTTGTTCGACTGTTGTATTTGTTGTATCTGTTGTTGGCCATTTTGTTGTGGAACTGAGTGCCAGTGCTTAGAGTGAGGATCAGTTTCCCTTTCTCTCTGTCCTAGAGAGTGACATGGTATTTTTTAACGGTGTTTGTTTTTTGTTTTGTAATTTTTAATTTAAAACAAAAAAAATTGCTGTGTTCATCTTTGTTGCAAGTAGAAATGGAGTGGTAAAAGAGGTGTCAATCTGGAGTAACATCAGAATTAATACCAACCAGACCCCACGAACACCGGTAGCACCAACATGGACTTCCTCCTTGTTAAAAGGTTCTAACAAATATTAACAGCAAATACAACACAACCCTCACCGCTCTCGTCAACTTGAACATGGTAGTAGCTACAACAACCTCCACAACAACTAGAATACGACTATGTTCAAAATCAGTGGCAAAAGCAATAACTACAATAGTAGCACCGTCAATACCAAACCAAGAAATACGGCAACAACAGCAAAATAATATTTTTAAAACAAACTAAACTCGCAATTACAACAACAGCACCGGCTACAACAAGAACAGGGGAAAACACAACCAAAACGACAGCCATAGCAAGACGAATGAACAGCTATCACAGCAACAACAGGAACAACAACAGTACAATCATAACAGCAAAAACAACAACAACAACCACATCAACAAAAGCCGCAAGAACACAACCTCCTCCTTCGAAGGAGGATGTGTTGATGGAATACGCAAAACAAAACAAAGACATATATAAAAGGGGCGCAGACGATCAGCTCTTCCCAAATGCGGAGGCCAAACACCAGGATTTGCCGGCTGCACGCACTTGCGCCCTCACTCGTCTTCACCGAGCTGTTCACATTTTTCGGTAGCTTTCATTAGAGTGCTGTAGTTTTCTTTAAGAACAGTTCGGGTCTTTCTTAAGACGAGCTTCCTGAAGGTGTGTGCGATCTTACGGTGTCCTGATGGTAAGCCTCTTGTCTTGGATGTGACCAGCAGCGGAGGTAGTATATTTAGATAAGTATATCAGGCACATCGGAGCATTCTGGAGAACATCACGCTGGTTAGTGCTAGTGGTCAGCGCTGAGTAGCCTCGTAAAGACACCCTGATATTGTTTCCGAGTAGACAATAGGGGATTGAGTTTTCAAGACTCACAAACCCATGTAGCAGTTGCAGATGTCAGCCAGATATCGATGGAATTCCGAATAAATCTGTGCAGACTTGGAAAAACTACATCAGGTCATCCATATCGATTTAGATAGGGTATATGTTAGGTTAGCGGAAATGGTTAGCGTAAGTGGACCACATTTTCGCCTAGTCGGCTACAGAGAACATAAGTGTGTGATGTACACAGTCAACCTATATATGATGCATAGTTAGGATCTCGGTCACTGGAAGCTGGATGCGTTGTTTCAGACGAGGAGAGCCTACAGCAATCGACTTAACAACATACTTGATGGGCGCGATCGTCAGCTACCAGAGGTCGGTATCTAAGAACTGAGCTATTAGCGTAGGTTCGCGATACAGAACAATAGATTAGAGAGGTTGCTAGGCGGCAGATCGGAAGATACAACTAGAAAATGCATCACCACTAACGTGCTAGCGGCGAATATGGTACATAACTATTTTTTCGAAGAGAAACAGGAATGATGTGCTACCAGAGCTAAAGCACGAGCTCATAGAAAAATGGGCGCAAAAGCTGTTAGAATGGCCCGGCTGGGTAGAGGTGTGATATGGAAACTATTCAGCTATTAGGAATTTGAAGGAACACGATGGGCATGTGATATTTGATTCGAGGCAGATGTGTACGGTTTTTCCAGATACATGTTGCCAGACTGTTTGATGGTAGTGGTGGATCAGAGACTGTGGACTTGAATGGAGAGGTGTAGAAAGAGGGAGTGAGGCAGTAGTCACCTCCGGGCGAAGATTTGAACGGGCGGAAAATTTATTTTGACCTAGCATTCTTGTTAATTGGGGTGGGGGCGCCAACAGGTACTTTTGAAGAGGTTAGCACTCGTCGTCAATAGAGTGGTCTTTAACACGCAGGCGTGTGATATTCCCGGCAATTCTACACATGACGTCTTCCACCTCATGTGATACATTGTAGAGAGGTTGGATAATAAACCTGAAATTCATTGGAGCTCTTATTCACTTGGAACACTACAAATCTGTTGATTAGGTCAACCACTTATGGTGGTGGAATGGCAGAATCGCTAGAGCGTGGAACAAAATCCATTGTGGTACTTGTTCCAGCTTTTTACATTCTAAGTTCAAATCCTGACGAGGTCAACTTTTCCTTTCGCCTCTTCGGTGTAGATAAATATAGTACCAGTCACGTACTGGTGTTGATTTAATCGACTTAACCACCCCCAATATATCTGCCCTTGTACCTATGATAGAAATAATTTGCAGTAGTAGTAGTTGTTGTAGTAGTAATAGTAGTTGTAATAGTAGTAACAACAGCAACATTACTCCCATTTATTTGGCACTACGCCTCTGTTTTCATTCATAACGTCATTTTAGATTATAATTATACTTGTTTCTCATTTTATGTATGATTTTCTTTATCACATTTCATCCAGCTTTTTATTTACATTCCGGTTGTCATTTGGGTGAGATGAAAACGGATTTCAGATTAAAAAATTTAAGTGCATTGTTTTGTTTTTGTTATTGTTTTCTCCGCGTTTTATTCACCTTAAACGTAAATGAGCTAATCAAATATACCTCACATAAAAAAGGCAGTGTCTATAAATAGAGATCATAAAAAGAGAAACCTTGAAGACATAAAGTGAGAATACTTACAAAGCAGAAAATATATATAAAATCCTGCAAAATCCCAATATTTGTGTTTAATATGATAAAGTGTAAATTGGTAAATATGGGTAATTAGGACTCTGAACTTGATTATGTTTTTCATTTTGTCAATTATCTTTCTTCTGCTAGAAGCGCCATTAATTGAGATTGAATTGCCAGCTCTGAATGGTGTAATTAGGTGGTCACACAATCTGCTAGAAATAACAGTCAAGACTCTTGAAAATCATATCCTATCGTCTTCTAAACGGAAGGACTCAATGGATAATGTAGTCCTAGATACACAATGACTGAAAAAAAAATAGGCGGGACAGTGATGGTTGGAAAATGTCTTTTATCAAAGGTTTGCTTGATTAGTTCTGACCTGGTGTTAAACAACAACAACAGTCTTCATTTAATCGTCTCTACCACGTGTTTTTAGATCCTAGTTATTTATAAATAGATTTTAAAATTACATTAAATGTTATATCTCTAATAGAATAAATAGCTCTCTTTTCTTTTGATTCTGTTATCGTAAACTTCCGTTAAATAAGACTTTATCAATTTCGTTTAATATCTTTGATATACACGAACGATGAAGATAACGAACTGACTTTCTCAGTACAATTACAATCTAATAGTTTAATGGATAGTAATGTCAAAGTGATTACAAGATCCAAGTAAAACCAAACAGGATGAGATTTTGAAGATTTTGAAAGCATTTTGCCTTCTTTACTGGAATTGATCACATATGTAATATAAACTTTATTAAGAAACAAATTGAAATTGTGTCGCTAACTTTTGAATTCTTAGAAAATACCCATGTGGTTCATATAGTAATAAAACTAATATAGGCATTAAATAAAAGAATTGGTAAATATAGTTATATATCAAAACTAGCATCAACATCAATGCTAGTATATGTATGGTATTGATTCCTGTAACTCATCTGTAGTAGAGCCATCAGTGAATACTTGATATATTTTTGTTGCGTATATATTGAATGTCACCGAAGACGGGCCATTCTACTCCAAGCTTTGCTTGCTATCGAATGAGCAATTAATTAATTCTACTTTATACATTTGCCTCTATTGACAACAGTAGATTATACCTCCCTTGTGTACAACAGAGAGTACTGCTAATCGGTCACTTGATCTGCTAGATTTAGCAGTAAAATCTCTCTCCAATTACACACTATTTTGATGAAAAAGAACAGTAAAGGCAGGGTGGGGAGACAATGTCTGTGGTGCAGACGTCAGAGTGTTTTGGTGAGCGACTTCATGTCAATCAGTCTAGTGGTCTTTCTTTTAGATGCGGTGTAGGATGTCAATATGTGTAGAATCAGACTGCAACAGACGTGGGAGATGTATTCCATTGTGGATCTGACTTCAGCCTTGTAGATAGTTGTTAACTATTGGAAACCTAAAGAGGAAGGCTAATCTTTGTGATGCATTTTTGGCTATATTGTAGATGTGAGGTCACCAGTAGAGATCAGCAATGATTGCGAGGCATAATATTTGTAGTGACTTTGAGGGTTTTAGTTGTGCGTTGTCCATGACTAGAGGAGGGTGTACAAGATCGTGTCCTGTGTACAGCAACTGTGTCCTTGTACTGTTGAAGGAGACAAGATTCATATGACCCATTGGATAATATTTTCAAGGTTTCTGTTCTTAGAAGTGTTGTAGGTTTAGCATAAAGTGTCTTGGTTGCATGTGGAAGGTGAGGTAGGAGTGAGATGTGATATCATCTACATGAGAGTGAGCGATATTGGGGGTGACGGGAAGTATGTCAATGATGTATAGGGTACGTAGAGATATAACCCAACGTTGAAATATACCATGTGTATCTAAAATAATGTACATCTAGATAAAGTATACTTAAAAAAACTTATGATGTGGTCACGGCGTCAGCACATTTGATCATAGGTCCGTTCAAACAAAACTGACCTGGGTTTAAATAACAACAATAAACATCCCCTTGTGTTAGTTATTTGGAGAAAGTGAGTCTGCATCGCTTACATTTATATACCTTGACCACGGACACATCACTTCGCTAGTGAGAGGATCTTATACGCTTAACCTTCAGCTAGTTGTTCGGTACGCTCAAATCTTTTACTATATGTTATTTAAAATACGATAGCAATATATCTTTAAATATCCTATTAGCCAGCTATTGATAAGGTAACCACATTTCTGTCTAATATTTCAAGGGAATCATTAATCTTGGACGATAGAAGGAAAAACATACTTTCCTTCCAATTTTTATACGACTGAAAATAAATATAAAATAAAGTATCATTCCTCGGTTTCGGTGATGAATATTCTAGTTGTTTAATCAACAGAAGTACATACTCTTTGTATTAGCGTATACGAGGCGGGCTATTCCTCAGACACGTGTGCCCTTAAAGTAATCCTCAGACAGATCAATATGGCCCAGTGTGTGACAAGCCTGTCCCTTTCAATTACGGGTACAGTCCATTCGACACGCTTCCACACACTGTTCATCGTCACAATTTCATTCACAAGGCTTGTGCGTAACCCGAGACAATGGTAGAATACATTTAACCATGATGCGACGCAATGGGATTGAACCCAGAATCTCATTATTGCTAATTGAACTTCGTAAACAATTGGCCATGCCTGCTCCCATTCATTGTAAATGTGCTTACAACAAATGCTACGTATTTATTACACACAATGATACATCAAATAAACTAGTTTCGTTGACAAGATATTATCACGTCTATTATTGAAACTATGTAATTTATATATGTTTAACTTTTCCGTTTAAATTGAACTTCAACAATATATCATTGAGTATAATGTGTATCAATGCTAAACTCCACCACCGCTGGATGTTATGCTGCAATTTAACAGGATCAGCTGATTACCTAAAGGGAATTTTCCACGAAATTAGCTCTCAGCTCCCCATGATGTGATCATGTGTTAATCTAGTAAGTGGCAAACAGAAAAGTGACACTTATAGCCATTCTGGTTCTATGGGCATTAATTTAATTAGATATCTTGGGGAATTACTCATATTCTAATGAGATGTTCGTGCTTGGAAATGCTTTAGTTTAATTAAGAGATAGTGGTGTGAAGAAATCTATCATTTTGAATGTATGGTTTAATTACTTCACAGTTCCAGGCCGCTTGGAAATATTATGTAAGACGAGTAGCAAATATTTGCAATTATTTTGTTTCTCATATTGTGTATTCTCTTTTAAGTATACAACTGTATGGAAATCTTAACAGGATGAGTTCTGATAAAATAGAAGTTGATCCTTGTAAGGTGAGGTTGGTCCCATGTGACGATATAAATCTTTGCTAGAATAATTTCTCGTGATTCAACTACGCAGATTTAGTGGAGAGATGAGCTTGTGTAGTTACGAAGTGTGAAGGCATTGAAGGAGTTTGCGTATGAAAGTTATTTTGATCAGGAACATTCAGCAAAAACACATGAATACATCACTGGCTTGTGAACTGATTCTTTGGAAGGTGTAGAATACAATGGGTATATGTGCAGTAGAATAGAACGATAGCTTTCGTCACATCTGATATGTCACATGATTTCCATTGATGAATGTACTTAATTTGTTTCGCACGACTAGTGCCTAGGAGAAAGATATGAATTTCACAACATCCGACATTCTTTCGTTGATAACTGAGGCATGGATTGCAATCTTTCAACTTCCCTCCATCTCCGTCACCAAGGAGATGGCTTTGATTACTAGTGAAGGTAGTTCTATTAATTTGTATTACACATATAATCACCCTACAGCAACCCATTTACGGCCCTATTTCGTATATATAAATCAAAATAAATGTTTATGTAAGCAGGAATTGAAATCGTAATATAATGATTACCGTCACAATCACTTCTATGTTGATGCCAAATTCATGGCATTTGTCTTTTTGTTAAGAAGTCGTTCGGTCCAAAGAAACTCACCTCGTTGAAAAGACAATTAAAAAGCAATGATAATTACATAGCAACTGATTTATACGACAGTATTTAACTGATCAAAAATTAATTATATTTTCCGAGAAAAAAGATTAATAACTCTGACAGAGTGGATAATTAGTGAAGTAATTAAAAGAAATAAAACAATGAAATCTTCACATTATACATTTTTTTCAAATAACAATGTTATTGAAATTGATTTTTTTTCTTCTATATTTGAAAATAATTCTCTACTTGATAATCAAATCGTCTAATTCTTAGTGAGCTGGTTCGCATCACCCTATACAATGATATATTTGTGGGCAAGGAACAATATGTGATATCGTAAGGAAGAAAATATGGTGTATTATGTTTCTATAAAACTTGAATAAATGTAAATTGCTTTCACCAAGAAACGAACTCAGATTATTTTACTGACTCAGTAGTTATCTGATGTTCATTCCTACAGTGATCCCCATGTCAAGCTATTTAATGTTATTAGCAGAGAAATAGCATCTTCTATCACATAATCATTTGTTTTATTTGTTGCTTTTTCCTCTACTGTTGTTGCAGTTAAAGGTTTCTGCTGTTGTGTAGCCCCAGGTCGGTTCTGACCAAGCAGATCTATGATCTAAGGTGTTCCAGTAAGGACTTTCCTGTATTTTTGGAACTCAGGGAATGAATTATCCAACGCATCCTTCTTCGTTTAAGAGTTAAGCGAGTTATGGCTGCTATTTCAAGTAGAGTGAGTGTGATGTGATTATGTTCGTTACACAATCTCTTAGGTCGAATAAAATGGACTGGTCCAACATCATTCGAAGATTCGAAATCAGTACTGCAATCTAACGAAACAGTATCTCCGATACTCAGCCCAGTGGATATAACCTTTATAGCAGTCGAACGCTCTGTTTATGAACATGATGTAACTCTAGCGTACACCATCTTACAAAGTAAGAAACATGTCAATTATTGAAACATCATCATTTAAATTGATAGTCCGCCTCGGCCAGCTGCGGCTTTCATCAGTTGTCTAAGTTTTATTCGATTATTCTTAAACTTACTGCAATAAACTGTTGAAATTTTGTAATTGAAACAATTACTAACATTAATGACAATGAGAAACAGTGATAAATATTTATTAATTATCTAATTTCCTTGTGTAATCTATCAAATTTAATGAAGAAATTCTCACTAAGAAATTCTTACACATCTCAACGAGCATTTAATCGCTACTTATGTTAACGAAGCACTATTTTATTAAAATACAGACAGACTATAATAGCAAAGGCGTAGATGAGTGGAAAGTAATAGGAAATTTCAATCCGAGAAAGCATTTGTTTTCTGTTTTGATCGTATTAATTTAAATCACCTCATTCCATTCATGAAAGTTAAATTAATGTCCGTAATATATTCTGATATGGTCCAAGTCAGCTTTTTAGCCTTTGATTTAAGACGATTTTAACACTCTTCTAATAGGAATATAGTGATTAATGTTGTCGTAAAGAGAGCAAAGATTCATAAAATTTGAACGTTGCGTCGCTTGAAACAAGCAAATGGTTGAAAGTTGAAGTGTTTGTACACTGGCTGTCATGGGATAGGGAAAAGGTGGCATTTGAGGTATAGGTCTGAGGGAGATGGTGGAAGCATAGGAAAAAAAAGGAGACAATGCAGAATAAATTCAAGGCGGAATGTCTAAATTGAAGAGTGGGGGGAAGACATGGAAATGGAGGTGGGGGGTAAGAGGAGGAATTGTTGACGGCAGATACGGTGGAGGTGTAATATTTGTTTAATGCTCTATTTAAAGATATTTTATAAGAATCTGTTGTTGACGATGGTGAGGGCCACAGCGATGATGATAACAATAGAGATAATAATGATGATGATGATGATGATGATGATAATAATCATGATCATGATGATCATCATCATGATCATCATGATGATGATGATCATGATGATGGTATGGTATTTAAATATGACGATGATAATTAGTAGGATGAGGAGGGATGTAAACAATGACCGATAGGAATACAATGGGAAAAACAACTAAAAAATAATAGGCGATTAAAATATATTTAAAAAATGATAAAACAAAAGTTGAATCATGGACGAAGACAAGATAATACAGTCTACGTTTGTTAGGTATAAATTAACCGCAACACACTTTATTATATTATACATATCATTTTTATATTGTGTAAATATCTCTTTTCTGTCATGGATTTTAATTGTAATAAAATCGATCTACGGGCGAATAGCCATATTGATTTCTGTAGTGATGTCGTGAGCCTGATGAGAGATGAAAGACCCAACTTTTCTAGCAAAAGGACTTATAAGCGGGCAACGTATAAACTTATTCGGCATAATTCAAAATAACTTTAACTTTTTAAGAAATGAATAATAATAATAACAATTGTTTCTAATTTAGGCACAGGGCCAACAATCCCCAGTACTTGACTGGTACTTTATTTTCTCGACCCCGGAAGTATGAAAGGCAAAGTTGACCTCGGCGGAATTTGAACTCAGAGCGCAGTAAGACAGAAAGAATACCGTAAAGTATTCTGTTCGACACGCTAACGACTCTGCCAATTTGAATAATAATATTGATACGTACTTTAGCACAGAGTTAGAAGATGATGGAAGATGTAGCCTTTAATTATTTCTCCTCAGACGCATTATTGCAAGACATGGGATTGAACGTATACTATTTAAAATCAAGCCAAATGTATTGCTGGAACACTTGCGCGATACTACCAACAGGTAGGAATGTTGTTGTTAATTATAATTATAATTAGAAGGTTAAGTGTAATTCTGCCATTCGTTCTAGCTCATCTTCAACAGTTGAGCTGCTTTGTATAATATATAATAGATACATACACAGCATATACGTGTTTCAGGGGTTTAGAGCCGACTGCGCAACACTTTCGGCAATTGTCTTCTACGGTAGCGTCGTGTTGAACATTACCTTTTCAGTGGAAATTCTGTAGACGGAAACTGGGCAGAAGCCCGTCGTACATATATGTATGTATATATATATATACATATATATATATATATATATGTGTGTGTGTATATGCACATATACATACCTGAGACCAAGCCTGTCCATCTTGGTATGGATAACTGCAATGGCTAAACTGCAAATGTAAACCTTGCTCTCTCTTTCTTTCTCCTTTTCTCTCTCTCTCTCTCTCGTTACGGCCCTGGTGGTGATGTTGGTGGTGGTGATGGTGGTGGTGGTGGTGGTGGTGGGGGTGGTTGGTCATTGCAATGCTGGTGAGGGCATAGGGTTGCTC
>JAOPJM010001221.1:6418663-6421580 GCA_027124095.1 Muusoctopus leioderma | reverse complement strand
ATATAATATTAGACTTAAGCTTAAATACTTTGAACTTGGAGAAGAGAATAGATAAATAAATTGAACTTATAATTTAAGCTACGATAATATTAGACATGCGTTCTAATCTCAGCTAAAACGATAATATAATATTAATAAATATCCTTGATTCGCGCACGTGTAAGAATAATGGCGTGCTTATTTTACGGAGAAAAATATTATATATTAATAAACATTACCATTATTAAACTCAGCGAATCCGCCTCAAATACGCGATTTAACAATAGAAATATTATTATAATATAATATTAGACTTAAGCTTAAATACTTTGAACTTGGAGAAGAGAATAGATAAATAAATTGAACTTATAATTTAAACTACGATAATATTAGACATGCGTTCTAATTTCAGCTAAAACGATAATATAATATTAATAAATAAATAATTATAAACTACGATAATATTTGACATATACGTTCTTAACACATACAAAAACAATTTAAGCTTTTAAGCATACATACAACAATTTAAGCTATGGATTAGGTCCGGGGAGAAGATTCGTTTGTAATTAATGTATAAATTTCTTAGCTCATATTGTTATTCGTTCAAAAGTCCTGCCTGCTTCTCTCAAAATTCTTAGTGAACTGAGTCATGTCCCCTGACTATATATATAAACAATAATTATGGTTAATTAGAATACTATGAAGTTTGAATAGAATGTTTTTGCTTAAGTATGGACATACTGTGAGTGACACCCAGCCCAGCATTTAGGGAGTTAGATAACGATAAATCTACATTCAGCCTACTTACAAGAGTCATATATCCTGTATATTTAATCTGAGCAGCTGTTTGTTACACAAGTGAAGCTCTACAAAACAGAAGCTGGCTACATGCTACTGTGACCCATCATTAATTTGAAAATAATTATTACTGATAAGCTGACAAACATTTCGAGAATATAACAAGAAAAGACATTCTACATATAAGGGTATTTATTATTTTTATATATATAAGGGTATATTACTATGACTATTACTACTGCTATTACTATGAATATTACTGCTGCTATTAACATTGAGTTTCGAATGACTAGCTCTTTGAATTAGCTTATGTAACATTACTGGAATGTTGGAGTAACATCTATTAATTGTTTCCTGTAAATAGCTAAAAAAGACTCATGGTCTTAGATAAAAGGATACATTTGTGTGAGCGAGAGATAGAGAAAGAGAGATAGAGAAAGAGATGTGCCAACAACTAGATGAACTGAGGCTTGTAAACTAAACTATCATTCAGTATTGCTTGTATTGGGTTTTAAATGCCATATTCAACTGGCCATTTCACTTTTACTTTACATATAATACCTCATGTAAGAAGTGTTAGTTGTTATGTTATCCATACATGCAATATATTCATTAGATCAATCATTCACACATCTAGAATCTTTCATTCAACCATGCAGCAGCAAACTCAAGTGTTACAGTTATAATAGCCAAAAGGTCAACTGATGGATCATTCAGCCAAAATAGAGATAACATTTGGGTAAGGTGGCAGGAAACAGAGTGATAGTATAGAGATATTGCCTAATTATGCAGATAGTTGCATAAACTAAAGTCAGCTGAGACAAGTAGCTAACAACAGCTGCAGGCAGCAGCTCAACACAGCTACCTTGCCAGCCTGCATGCATGTGCATCAGCTGCAAGCAGCACCTATCCAACAGCTGTCTGCATGCACATCAGCTGCAAATAGCAATGTAATAGCTGCCAACATGAAATACAGTAGCAACATACAGAACTAAAACAACCTCTATGTTAATTGTAAATATTAGAGTGCATTGGTTTTTTACCTAACAAGAAAGGAAATAATTGATTATAATACATGCCTGGTACTTCCATTTTTTATTAAACCCTAACCATTTAACAAACTCCACCACCTGCAAAATAACAACCACCATTCCAATAGGCACAGAAAGAGATGTTACATTGCTCTGGTTTTACATTTATTATTCTATGCTAGCATGGGTGGGGACGGAGCTTCTATTGAAGAAATTTTTCTCTAGTCCCAGGTCAGCCCTGATCAAGCAGTTGTGACCATCCCATCTATTTTCTTAGACTATATCTAGGACTACATTACTCAATAAGTCCTACATCCTTTCTTTAAGATAGCAGGATATGATTTGAAAGATTTAGCTGCTCTATCTAGTAAGGTTGGGTAACTATTGTTGACTTGTTTTTCACAGCTGGATACCCCTGTTAAGTATGGGTGAAATTTATTTCATCAGTCCAGGGAACAACTGAAGCAGCTATGGAGCCAAGGGGTACAGTAGTGGCAGCTGAAAAGTTTGAACTTATAACCACAAACTCACAGCTTTTGTATCCCTAAATTATACTGCATATTGAAGTTTAAGTACCCAGGCAGCTGAAATTTTTTGATAAGGACTTTTTCGTAATATCATAACACTATAAAGGAAGAAAAACAAAATGTGTGAGTTTAACCCCCAGCTTTTGAAGGCAATATAACAGAATTGATGCAAGTTACATAACTAGTAAAGTTGTAAGAGCTCACATCTCACTGCTACTAAAAATGCCAGGTTTCTTTAATCCTTAAACACCAGTTTCTTTAATTCAACATCAAACCAATAAATTTACAGGATACGCTAAAGCAGCGAACTGAATAAAAATTCTCAGAAAGCACTACATGAAGTTTATTGGTTTATTTAATAATTGACTGTATTGGTTCAAGCCTTGCTGATGGAATAGAAAAATAGCTGCAACAAGGTTATTTTTAGAAACAGTCATGGTTTTGGACTAATTAAAAAATGTTGGCTACTCTTATGTATTTTAACAAAATGGTGACAAATACTTTGCACAAAATTTTTTGGGACCCCCCCCCCCATGGCAACCCACCTGAAACCACCCCTGTTTCTTTTATATAAAAAAG
>JAOPJM010001221.1:6411163-6416163 GCA_027124095.1 Muusoctopus leioderma | reverse complement strand
CTTCACATTACTGTGCATGTGTGTGTAATAAGGGTTAATCAGTTTAACCTCCTCACCTTAAATTATGGCTCAAATTTATAATGAAGATCAAATGAGATTACGTTATACGTTTCAAGAAAATTAGCAACATAACTATGGTTAAGACCTGCATTCTAGCAGCTTGTCTCACGATACTTGAGGCATCATTCCAAGCCACAGCAAATGATTGATATCAAACACTGAAATTTTGCAGTCACCCAACAAGAGAGCTGTGATCAATGTAGTCGTCGTTTAGCCCCAGGTCACCTTGGTTGAGCAAGATTGATGATCAAAGGCATTCCAGCCACGATCTTGTCTTTTAAAGAGAATGTAGAACTATATTATCTCGGGCTTTTTCCATATTTTTAAGATAGTAGGATGCAGTTTGAGGGAGATTTGGCTGCTATCTGTAGCAGGCCGAGTTGTGTGTGTACACACACCTCTTGTACTGGATCTCAATAATGTATATAAGCAGTTATAGTATTACTATCATGTTCAGCAGTATTATGTAAAGGAGCAAGTAGCCTTCACATCTATGGTATAGTTGTTACATATGACTACAGGGAAGAAAGTTACGGGTCTGCTGCTGTCACTGATGATTGAAAAACCCTGTCAGTTTCAACAATGATCATTCAGTTGTTCAATTAACCCTTTTGTTACCGTATTTCTAATGAAATACACTGCCTGTGATTTTCAATTAATTTTGGAAATATTTGAGAATTTGGAGGGATTTAGTAAATTCTCTTTAAGTTGGTGTTTGGAACATAACAAAATGTTCTTACATGAAATTACAATGGAGGGTTTAAATTTAAATAAGAACACTTGAAAATACATAGTTTTTATAGAAACAGGGACAGTTTCAGGCGGGTTGGTATCAAAAGAGTGAACTGAACTACCTATACAGTGAATCAATGTGTAAGTGGCTAAATATTCCACAGACGTGTGTATAATTATAATTTATATAATTCTGAGGCCAAATCAGCATGGCAAAATATACGACAATGCTGGACCTTTGAATTGCAGGTACAATCCATCCAACGAGCATCTACATAGTTTCTGTCAACCCAATTTTACACACGAGCCTTGGATCAACCCAAGGCTAGAGTAAAAGAAGCCACACAGTAGGATCAAACTCAAGACCTCGTGATTGCGAAGCAGACTTTATCAACTATAAACAGCAATGCCTACATCCATAAAGTTCACTAGTTCCATAGTGAACGTATAGATTAAGTGTGATAAAAGGATGTGATTTCTTAATTCCAGATTGCATCTAGCCACTGACTCAGCACCATGAAAGTATATATCAATGACTAACCAAGCAAATGGATGATATCACTGTGAAAGGCATCTATTATGAAAGCATTCATTTTCCTAGTAGCCAGCCAATTTTAAGAATTGCCTTGGATGGTTTCAGATTAAACAGACAAGATCTCTGTATCTTACTGGTAATTGGTTAAAAGAGAAAAGAGAGGGGGGAAAAAAAAAGGTGTTATTAAATAAGTTATTTTTTCCTTGCTGTGAGAAACTGGTGAAATCAATTAGCTTCCTTGATGAAATATTTTAAGAATACATTATTAATAGAACCGATTCAAGGTCTCACGTAGCAGAATACTGCCTGGCTAAAAAGAAAAAGTGAAGCAATAAATTATATTTGTAGTTTTCATTTAGTTCTTGTTTATACCAAGATCAGTCCTGAACAGTCAAATCTATGATCAAAGGCATTCCACCCATGACCACAGCATCTTTTCTGGGGATTCCCTCCCCCCAAGCAGTGTATCTAGGACTAAAAATGAGTTCTGTTTTTAACATGGTAGGGTGTAATTTGGAGATTTAGCTGCTATTTCTACCAAGTCGAGTAACTACATAGGTCCCCCTCACTGGTTCACGTTGTTTTGATTTTTTTGAGGAAGTTAATTATTAATCCTTGTATTTCAGTTAAAAGGAATAATTACGGATGGTTGGTGCCTAACATGTTGAATTAAATGGACACAAATTTCACCTGGGTAGGGCATAAGTACCACATACCTCTTCCAGGAGAGCTAGTAAATGTGTGGGAGAGAGAGAGCGAGTGTGTAGAGAGAGTAGAGATACTAGAATGACATGAAATACTCCAAGGATAAAAGTAATTTATATTGAGGGAACCAAAATAGCTAAGTAGGTGACATCAAATAAATAAAGCATGGAACAGCATTAACCAGATTGTTCTTAACCAACTCAATCATACTCATCTTTGTGATTAAAGAAGATCCTTAAGAGCTTCAACTATATTCTTGCCACTAATTCAGGATATTGCTATTAAGAACTTTTGCCGAGTCTAGATGAAAAACATATCCATTTTATCATATAGGATATCCTTCCTTAACCCATACAAGGATCTATCAGCCCACTATTTTTAGTCTGCTGTCTTCAAGAACATTTTACATCCAATATTCTTTCACGGCGGGTCAAATTGGCTTTCATCCTTCCAAGATTGATTAAATAAGATCAAGACAAAGTACTGTGGGTGGGGCGATATATTCGACTAAAACCCTTTTAGGGCACAGACTAAAGACTGAAAACAATACAGACTTTCTTCTTGAGTTTCAGATATATAATTTTTTACAAGTTTACAGAATTTTATATAACACCCTTATTCTTTTTGTATCCCATAAAAATTGTCTTCAGTGTAGAAGCATCATTAAGCTTCATCCCCAAAAGATTTATTAACAATATTTTAAAAACAACAAAAACTAGTAATTTTGAAGGAAAAATAGTCCAGTCTGACTTTAGTCAAAATTGCATTCATTGCTATAATTCTTTATGCTTGACATTAGGGGGAATGCCTTATACCCAATTGTCATAAGAAACTAAATTTAAGCCAAATATCATATGATTAAGTGTTTCAAAAAGCTTTCTAGTATTTCTATTCAAGATATAATACAAGTGTCCTTTGGGCCCATTTTGTCTAGTGGCAGGCAAACAATGCCTAGGTCTTGGAAGATAACTTCACTTTTGCCATGGCCATAATAAAAACTCAGTCAGGTTACCATGGGTGATATTAGGATCATCTAAATCATTTTCTATTTAAATTTCTTCCCTCATGACCCACCCCTTTTTACCAGACAAATTTTATCACCCTTTTCAGTGCTATAAAATTCAATAGGTAATAAAAGAATAACCTCTATGTGGTTATACTAAACAAACTAAAAAATATAAAACAAATATGTTCAGTGGGAATGGGTGGGAGTGCTTGTTTGAATGGGCACAATACATCAAACTGTGGCTTGATATTTGTCAGATGTTCTTAAGGGAATTTCTACATTCTCAATAGTTAGGCAGTATTTTGTCTTTATTGCCATTGCCAATAAAGTTGAAAATGCAGATTCAAATAAATGTGTGGAAGGAGAAATTGTATTGTTAATTCAGTATTGGAAATTCTGATTTCACATTCAGTCAAAAAAATAGACTTCAATCACACGACAGCTCTGCAAATGCTTGAGTCTCAAAGAAAGATGCTTCACTTGTTCCCATTGCTACAATGAATAGGGTTTGAACCAAATCTATTTAAAATTGTCTAAGGCTGGCAGAAAATATTTGCAGAACTGTTTTTCCATACATACCAAATGCTCAATTATGGTTTACTTTATCAAATTAAAAGTCATTTTCACAGACACTCAATACATGAAAATATTTTCATTTTGTACCTATTTCCATAGGTTTATTTTTTTCATGAATGTTTCAATTTTACCATTCAAAGTCCCTTTGCAGAGACATTAAGTTCATTAAACTTCTGACAAATAGCATAATTTGCAAAGCCAATTCTCACCATGAAAGAATTCAGAAACATTGAGTTCGGTTCTAAAAAAAAAAGCATTTTGTTTATTAAATATACACCAGTCATCTAAAAGCACATTCCCTCAGAGATTCATCACATTTCTGTATGCAGTAAAAGTTTGCCAAACTTGGATCTGATATCCTGGCATACATTTCTTAACCTTTTCATTACCATATTTCTATACGCTTCCTATGATTTTCAATTAATTTTGAAAATAATCAAGAATTTGGAGGGATTTAGTAAAATAACTAACTTTCTTGTTATTAAGTTAGTGTTTGGAACATAACTTAACAAAAAGTTCTTACACAAAATTATAATGGAAGGTTTAAATTTAAATATGAACACTTCAAAATAAACGGCTTTCTATCATAGAACCATGGGCGGTTTCAGGCAGTTTGGTATCAAAAGGGTTAAGTGAAACCAAGTACCCCCTCTTTGGTGATATGACTGGAAGACACCTTCAGACATTGGTTGGTATGAATTCGTCTCTCCAAGTGCCGAGCTGCAAGCCCACTGACTTTACGTGGTTAATGCATGCTCCTGTTACCATCTCGTATTCCTTCAGCAATGATGGTGTGATATTGTCCACGTATGCTGACACAGCCTTCCCACACCCTAGTTCAAGCAGGATGGCCCTCAACACCTCTAGCTTCCGCAGCAATGGCTCAAGAGCCAACATGTAGAGGAGAGGAATGATGTGAGAGGACACTCCTGACAAACCAAGTGTGTCATTTAAAATGGTCCCCATAGATAGAGATTTAGTCTGACCATTAAGCAGATGGCGCTGTGCATTGAAGTGGTGCAGCCTCTGAAAACAGGACCAAAACTGGCTGCACTGATGACTGTCACCAAGTAGTGAAGGTCGACGCTATCCAAAACTTTGGATTGATCCTAATACATCAAAGCCAGGTTTATTATCCACCCTCTCTATGTTGTGTGAAGGTGTGTGGTGTGGCCCAGTGGTTAGGCTATTGGGCTCACGATCATAAGGTTGTGGGTTCAATTCCTGGACCAGGCAGCGCATTGTGTCCTTGAGCAAGGCACTTTATTTCCTGTTGTTCCAGTCCACTCAGCTGAAAATGAGTTCCATCAGCAACAGTAGCTGGGGTCTAACCATGCGATGGACTGGCATCCTATTCAGGGGGGGGGGGGGGGGACTTGCACTCTC
>JAOPJM010001221.1:6363065-6374322 GCA_027124095.1 Muusoctopus leioderma | reverse complement strand
TATATATATATATAAAATATTAATTCCACGACTACATATATTAAAACTGATTTGATGCCAAAATTTCCTGAGTGTTTGATCTGAAATCCGTTTGAAAAAGAAAAATGTTTTAATGGATTGAATATATATAAATATTGAATGTACAGTACATGGTTAATATAACTAGCAGTTTTTAAAATGGATTTCATGCAACGAACAAACCCATTTGCAACTATTAGGAATATATTGAAGATCCATAATCTAAGAACTAGCAGAGAAAGCCAAATTTTATCACAATGGACTTGAAAGCTAGTGACATATGACCCTAAAAGCTGTTGCAGCAAATATATGGGGAAAAAATCGAGGACCGAAAGGAACTGAGTAGCAGGCTGAGCTTAAAATCAATACAAGCTTTTTAAAAGAGATAAAAGCTTTCTATTGAATCGAAGAACATGATTTCAGACAAAAGCTGAAAACCAAAATTACACAATGATTTCTAACATTTAAATGCAACATGAAAAATAATGGTTACTAACTTGATAAGTTGACAGTCTTGGAATTAAATTTTTGCTTGGGACTGTATCATAGGTCAAGTCACTAAATTTCCATCAAGTCTAACTAGCTAACATATAGAAAGGAGTGCTTTCATCAGAGATTGAACTCCTGATCATCCTGCCAATTTCAATATTTATCGAGGAAAAATTACTGGGAGTGAGTAATTTTCTTCCCGTGCCAGGTCAATAAGAAGACTTTGCACTATAAGTTAAACACTAGGAAATCATACAATGCTGCTGCTACCCAAGTACCTTCCTATCATAAACTTATTAGTTATAAAATTAGGTGAGTTAATGATAGATAGCTAAATATTTTAGCACCACTGACAAGGTACTCAGCCTTTGATTATCTCTAGCCCTATCAGGAGTTATCAAACTAATTAAGTGGCACATTGTCTTACTCGGAAAGATTCCAAATACAATCCATTACTATACAGTTAACATTCCCACTATGTTGTGTACCACATACAGCACATATAAATTAAAGTATTAACAAAGGCATGTCTGGAAGTAAGCATATATAGTTCATAGGCTTTATGCACCATTAAACTGAAATACTTTATATAAAGCAACCATGCAATAGGTCAATGCACTTTTTAATAGTTGTGAGATACAACACATTAGATTTCCATATTTTTCAGACACTCAGAAAATTCAGAATTTAATGGTAAAACTGATTGGAATTGATGTTGATTCTGGGTAAAACCCACTATAATATATCTTTATATCTGGCTCTACAGGTAAATGTGTATCATCAATTTTTCAATATCTACTACACATTTATGCTATGATTAATGAGGTTGATCATATGATCAGGCTTTTGACATCTTTCCCATAAAATATAGAACCTCTCCCAACAGCTAGGTGGACTAAAGCAATGTTGAATAAACTTCATGTCCTGAAATAACATTTTCATTTTATTGCCTTTAAGAAGAAAGGGAAGCACCAGTGACTCTTCTGGGCCTTTGTGACATCTAAGGAAGGCAGGCAGAAAGTTATCCACAGACATGGCCAAAATGCTTGCAACAGGGCAGATTCCACTAAAGGCACTTAAAGGCCAGGTGGTGGAGTTAAACCAGGTGATGGGATTAAGTTTACCATTTAAGAGGAACAGTCCCTATGACAGGCATTCCAGTTTCCATCAATCAAATTCCTATGACAGGCATTCCAGTTTCCATCAATCAAATTTTACTCACAAGGCTTTGGTAAACCAGAGTCTATGGTAGAAAGATATGCTTACCCAAGGTGTTGCTATGTAGTTGCAAAGAAAACATCTTGCTTACCACAGATTCAAACAGTGTATAAGTATTTATATTATACAGATAATATATGGCTGTATGTTCAAGTGGTTCACTTTGCAACCACATAGTTCTGTCGTTCTGGGTTCGATTCCACTGCATGGCACCATCGGCAAGTGCCTTCTACTATAGCATTGGATTGACCATTACCTTGTGAGTGGAATTTGGTGAATGGAAACTGTGCAGAAGTGTATGATGAGTGTGTGTGCTTTGTGCTTGTGTATATACAAAGAAAGTTATGCGCATATTTACACCAGTCTAAAAACTGGTGCTTATGTTGTGTCCCTTTATGTTCCGTAACTTAGCAGTTCCACAAACAAAGATCAGTAATATATGTATCGGACTGAAATAAGCACTGGGGTCGATCTGATAAACTAAAACATTTGAAGGTGGTGGGTGTCCCAGCATGGCTGAAGTCCATTGACTGAAATCAGTAAAAGAAAAGAAAAAAATTCTTCATTAAAAGTATTTAACCAAATAAACAAACCAATCCATCTGTTATAGATTTGCTTTATGGTTCCAAGAGTCAATCATTTACAATATACCTCATTAGCTTGTATGGGCTTCCTTTAGAAAGGTTCCTGGGCTTTATTCCAAACAATATCCCTTAATATTGTCTTTCAAGCTGCTGTTGATAGTATATTTTCAACATATTTTACATGTCTACAGTTATATATATATATATATCTTTGAAATGTATTAATCTAACCACACCCCTTTAGCCTTTGATACAAATCTGCCTGAAACTGCCTCTGATTCTAATCTGTTTTTACGTGTTTATATTTAAATCAAAAACATGTCAATTTCATGTAAGAACTTTTTTATTAAGTAATAATCCAAACACCTTAATGAAAATTCCTTATTTTACTAAATACTTCCTAATCCTATATTTTCAATAGTGGAATACACAGATGGTGTAATTCATGCAAAATACAGTCACACAAGGTTTAAACTTCAAGAAATATAGCAGGTGCATGGCAACAGTTTCTATTGTTTTAACACTGATGAGGGACGACAACTCAAGATTTGATGTTTATGAATGGCATATTAACTCTGGCCCACCCAGTACCTGCTTCTTCAGCAGAATTATTTCAGTACAAGTGAACTCAAAAAACAGCTGGGCGTTATTAACTAACAAGTATGGAACATGTTATATAAATACACAACAGTGCTACGTTTACAGTAGAAGGTACCAATTGAGGCCATTGTTGTCCTTGGTATCTCTCCCTATGGAGAGATACCAAGGACAACGTATAGATTTTGAGAGATCACGGACAGACAAGGTGACGAGATCAAGTAGAGAGAGAGAGAGATGTACTGCAAGACGTTTCCAACTATGGCAGCAAGAGAAAGTAAAGATTGAACCAGTGGTGGTAATGTTAATGAAAGATCTGCCAAATAGGTGTTTATGAGAACAACACAAATTAGTCTGGATTAGTAGTGGACTACTACTGAACAAACCAAGTCTTCAGTGTATAAACCTTACAACAGCCAGCAAGCTGTCTGACTTAGTACAACAATCAGCTGTCTGCTCCTGTTCCACGGGGGTTAAAATAAGCAGTTGGAAATTTGGAAATCGTTACTCCAACTATATATAAATGTTGCTAAAACTATCCCACTCATGACAGCAAGGGAAAATGGATGTGAAATAATAATTGGAAAAGGTGTTATGTTAATACCAACTACATGTCATTAAGTAACTGTAACAGTTCAGTAATTTATGAATATTTCTAACACAGGACAACAAGGTAACATTTTTTTTTAATGAGTGGCTATAGTCGATTAAAATGATTGAAGTTCATTGTAGGCAGGCGCTCATTTTATAGGCTCTGGTAGGATGAAAGACAAAGTATATCCCTGCTACAATTGAAATCGAAACGACTAGGGAGAAAGGTAAAGTATATTTTTCGGTTTGCTTTTGTAAAGAAATCGAGGAGCCCTGCTAAACCAAGAGATAATAAAAGACAAAACCGACTTCAGCGGGATGCGAACCGACAAAGGCAGGTTACTGACTTCAGTTCGCTGTCCTCCTTTGCTTAATAACAACTACAGCATCCCAATAAAATCAATAGCTAGAATATCATCAGTGAAGTCGGTCAAAAGAGACAGGTTAAAGTGAAACAGGGGAGGGAATTCACAGACAAGAAAAATTAAAAGGAAAATAAAAAATCTGCTGATGAACAGCAGCAGCAGCATACGGGGAAGAAGAAAAATAACAACAAATACAGCTGCAAACTGTCCTATTTGCCAGGTAATTCTAATAGGACGATTCTAGACCTGATGCCTCCTATCTGATATAAATAAATGAATATCTTCAGGCCAACCAAGTAATTAGGCTACTCAGCAGACTACTACTAGAGTACTATTCAGGCAGTTTCGTTGCGTTGGTACGAAGATTTATGATAATGGCTATGTGAAGAATTCATTCCACTTGAACCGACATAAACTTTAAGTTTTAATTACATAGGCCATTGATTATATATATATATATATATATATATATATATATATATTACGCGCGCGCGCAGTCTTTAAATAATACAGTAATTGAGGCTAAGGATAAACGACCTTCAAAACGGCATGCACGCACAATGTACTTTATATATATACACAAGCATAAAATGGAGCTGTGTATCGTACATACACAGTACAGATATGTAACATGTACAGTCTTATGCATAGTCTAAGTACACATTTCATTTGGTATGTGTACACTACAGAATATTAAAGTGTACACACACAAACAAAAACACACAGAATTCAGTCAGTACTTTTAGTAGTTGCTACACAGAACTAAAAGAAAAAAAAAGGAAAAACGAAACACAAAAGTCATAAATTGAGAGGGAGGTAGGAGAGAGAGGGAGAGAGAGAGGGGGAGAGAGAGGGAGGGTGAGAGAGAGAGAGGGAGGGAGGGAGAGAGAGAGAGATAGACAACCAGACAGTGTGTACATAAAGAATGTAACTGGCAAGTTTTCAATCTCCAGTTGCCAAAATATAAATGTAACAACCAGAGCGAAATGGTTTCCATTTATTAGTTTTAAAAAAAAAAATAGAGTGAGGGGAAATGATTTTTCCAGCGGACACTTAAAAGGAGTGGATGGGTGCTTGAATTCTTCCTGGGGCTGACGCGAAGTGCAATATATATATATAATGTATCAAAATGTGTTTTTACTACAAAGGCTAGACAGAAAGCTAAGTAACAGGGAATTTATTTTATATATATATATATAGATATATATATATAGAACAAGCAATGCAGGAGACTAATATTTCTGGATTTTATTAATAAAATTATGTGAGTATCCATTATATACAGCAAGATAGCTGCTAGCTAAATTTCCTAGATATATACATACGTATATACATACCCACACAAATATAAACAGACAGAAACACATACAAACACAAGTAGCAGCAGCAATAGTGATTGTTCACTTACATAGAGTATAAAAAGTTATCAAACACAGACGTAACAAAAGCCGATTGACATTAGCATGGTCGATTGATTAGACAGTGGCAGTCGTAAGAGTAAGATAGAAGGCAGCAGCAACATCGTAATAATAGCAGCTGCATATTACATAGCATGGTCGTAAGTGTTGTCGACGTAACAGTCCTAGCAGTATAGAGATGTTATTAGTGCAATCGTACATAATATAGATAGAAACCTTTACATACAAAAGAAAGAGAGAGACTACAGTCTGTCTAGCAGAACCGAAAATGTAGTAGTACATTACTTGTTTTTATTTGCCCTAGTTTCGAACCAGTCAGTTTCAAAACGTACGAATGGATGGATGGAAACAACAAAAATCACGTACACAAAAGATTAATATTAATATTAATAATAACAATGAATAGGCGATGCGAGTTCCTCATTCTCCTTCATCCACAGCCAAACAAATGCTAAAATATCAAAAGAATGTTTAAACAGACAATTACGCTGCTTGCTGTGTGTGTGTATATATATATATATATATAAATAAATACATCGTACCAGCATAACCTAATTTATTTGGGTTAATCATGGGATTGTTGAACCTATGTATATATACATTTACAATAATACCACACTTGGAGAAAAAAAATAGAAAAAAACAACACAATTAGAATCCACTAATTAAAATTTAGTAGCAGTTCCAAGCAACTACGTGAATTGAATTTCAATAATCTACTACTTCACACCTTTAACGTTTGCTAACAGATTAGATTTACATTAGACACCCAATAGTTTAAAATTTCACACACTCATATACACAGCTTACATCCGAATTACTTGTAAAAGTCTCTAATGTTTGTTTCTGTTAAGTGTAAGCCCCGACCAAGTCTACTCAAGCAGGTATGCCTATTGCCCCAGTAATTCTTTATGGCAATGGTAGTAGAAAGATTATTATTATTATAGCACTGTCCCGTCACCAAAGATTGGGTTTTGGGATTTGCTATTGCTGAATTCTTAAGCAAAAACATCTATTAATAACGCAGTTAGGCCCCTTGCTTCTTTTATGTATTTTGAAATGCTGGATTACATTTAGACATTGTGTATGAAAGGTGACAACTGTCTGAACCTAACAAAGGGTAGAGAGTAGCCGATTAAAAGGAATCATTCGATCAATTTCTCATTGTTGGCATTCCATATTTATTCTTGGTGGGGCATGCTGAGTTACTCCAAACATGTGGTGGCAATCTTAAAGTCTGGCTGCTGCTACATAGGGCAGATCAAGTAAACTACACAGAAGCTTCGATGTTAGCTGGTCTAGTTGAGATAGACTCTTTGACCTAGGCCAGTACTTTCTCCAACACCAAAACAAATGGATCCTTCTCAAAAGAAGGATAACAAGTAGAGATGTCTTTATATAGTGGATTGAATGAATGTTCAATTTTTAAAGCCAAATTATAACCAATGCTTTCATAACACCAAACAGTTTCGATAGGGACTTACCATCACTTCTCCACTTCTATTTGCCTTGCTATAATTTCCCTCGGAAAACAGTTCTAACAGCAGACAACTTATGGTCCATTTTCTAAATCTGAGATCTTGTTACTACCAACACAGTGTTGTAAGTCAACCATCTTGTGTCACATAGTGAACACACAATAGACTTACAACATTGATAACACAAAATATTCATATGAAAATGGTTGTGTAGTTATTGTCCAATATCTTCTTCCATTTTTAAGCAGGCAGATTTAAAGGAGATTTGGTTACAATTTCTAGCACGTCAAACGACCACTTAGAGAGGCCTCCTCTGTTGGCCTGGTGGAAAGAATTGACATTAATCACTACAGTGGCGTAAACAAAATATATTAGCCTGCAATATCAAACTTCTAAAAAAAATTGTAAAAGAAAACTGAGCACCACAGATTGGTTGCCACAGGTACAGATATGACTAGAAGATGTCATTGGAATGGGCATTAAAAACAGACCTCTAATATGTCTGACCAACACAAAAAGTAAAATGACCTCATTGACCCTACCAAATGGAAGACCATCCCTTCTTTGCAAAAACCCTTTCAACAGGGAGCTTGACATGTAAATGAAAGAGAAAAGTTTACAAAACATTGTTTTAGTTTTGCTAATGTTTTCCAAATTAATTTAGAAAAGGTGAGTCAAATGTGATTAACAAACAGTGGTTTGTGTAAGACTTAATCTACAAAGCCATTTTCAACACAGCAATTGCAGACTTATCCTGCGTCTGATGACAAAAAAGTTATCTAATTGGCTGATTGCCTTCAGCGCAAACCAACAATACCTTCACACGCTAATTATCAACAAAGAAAGGATAATTAAAATAAAATAAAAAGCTGAGAAAATAATTTAAAGCGTAACGAAAGAGAAAGGGGGAAATATTCCTTAAAAATAACATTAACTGAGTTTAAATTTAAATGAAAACAACTGTTTTTCAAAAACAAAAAATACACTAAGATTGCTAGTGAGCACTTTCGTTGTAGTGGTGATGTATTATTTTGTATAATAACTTTGTTATTATAGTAGTAATGGGCTTGCACAGAGGATGCAAAGTGAATTACTGGAGAGGTGGATGGCAGAGATTATGGAGGGAAATAGCATTTATGGTGTTAGGAGGTTAAGACAGAATATAGCATCAGCATAAACTCGTGGATAGATCAAGCAACAATATACCTGGATTAACATTACCAGCTTAACTAAGCGGATTATAAACACTTAGCCAGTAACAACAACAGGTGGTTGTTAGGGTGGGAGCAAAGAACACTATAAAGGACAAAATGATTTTTTCTGTACTCAGCCCACAAGGTACATTATTTACACCTGTGCTAATGAAATATTAACATTTCTAAAGATACGTTTTTTTTATTTAATTAAAAGCAGCAACGGTAATGCTTATCTAAATTAATACAATTAAACCTTTCACATATTTGCATATAACTGATTCTATTATTAATAATTAGACTAATACTTGATGACTTATGAAGTAGAGAGATATCCTAATAGCTTTGGAGACTTAAAACATAAAAATAAACCAAAAAAACAACCTATGCAAGAGGATGGGCACAAAAAAGACCAACTTTGAAAGCAGGTGTCTTTACGGTCTAGTGCCTTCCTTCACAGCACTTACACTTGTTCCCATAAGATATAGGACATTTAACCATCCATCAGCTATCCAGGGGACACTTTAATTGTATGTGGTAGACCTGTCAACTAAATATATAAAGCAGCTTTTTTTCATTTTTCCTTTATTATCAATATTAAGGGCTGCAGAGCATCGCACCAGCTCTTTACATTGAGTTTAAATTCCAAGGTCAACTTTGCTGTTCATTCTTTCGGGGTCGATAAAACAAAGTAACAGTCAAGTATTGAGGCCAATAATCAACTGTCCCCTCCCACCAATAATCAACTGTCCCCTCCCACCAAATTTGTGGCATTGTGCCTATGTTAGAAACAATTATTATTATAAATATTGTGGATTATCTGTCACAAACTGAAGATAGAAAAGAAAATGATAGAAAAAAATACCATAAGCAGAATAATCTGTTTTTAAAAGTATGAAGAACCTTTAGGGATGAGAAAGTGGTATCAGAATACCACCTCCCTTTACCAACAACACAATATTTAGGATATTCAATACAAAGTTATAATGAATACCATGAGACAAAAAGAGAGAGAATGTGAGAGACAGGAGAAAGTGATGGAGAGAGACGTGCAGAGATAGAGACAGGTGAAAGATGAAGAGATAGAAAGAAAAAAAAGATACAGAGAGGATATTAAGAGAACTAGTCACAGTAGTATTGGGTGTGGCTGGCTGAGTAAAGAGTAATAGAAGAGACTCACTCTTCCAGAGGAAGAATGAAACCCTTCCTTGATCTGACTATTACACTGATACCATTTACACAAGGGTGAAACAATATCAGGGTGGCAGCAACATGGGACTGCCAAGCCTTAAGAAATATATAAAATAACGAATTTGAATAATGCAAAAAAATTTTTTATTGGGAATTCCCTCTTAGTGGGAGAAAACAAAAGCAGTAATATATATTTAGTCACACTACATGGAATGCTATATCTAGTATCTTGTTATAATTTCACTTACTGGAAGAGACCATTGAAAAAAAAAAAAATCTTAATTTCACCATTCCCCCCCCCCCCCCACAAAAGGGATTATAACTGATATTTAGCAATTGCCACAACCATTTTTTATTCTTTTATTCACCAAGCTAGGCCTGCTGTATGGTCTCAGTCAGTCTGCATGACAAGAGGTACCAATTTTAGGCATCAGTCTAAGTTTTTTTAAGTACAAAGAGCAGCAACTAGTTTAGCCACAGATCAGCCCTGATCGAAAGCATTCAGTAATAACCAACCCGTGATTTTCCCCAGTCACAGTACACAAATGGCCACACTATCCGATGTGTTCTTTTTCTAAGAGATAAAGGTCTGAGGGAGATTTGTCTGCTATATCTAGCAGGATGAACAACAGCATAAAGGCTGACTCATTAGCAGTGATTAATGATAATAAACTCCCTAAATCAATGCAAATTCAGAAGGCTGTGTGGATTGACAGAATCAGTAGAATGATGAACAAAAGTGCACCATTACACTCCCAAGTTCAAATCTTGCCACGGTTGACTGCCTTTCATACATCCGGGTGTCAGTACCTATCCCAAACATTGTGGCCTTGTGCCTATGTAAGAAAATATTCATTCAAATTCAAGCATCTGTTACATCAAATGATTAGGTTTCTAAAGCGAACCAGTCAACTGTGACTAAGGGGAGTGGTGCTTCTTTTTTCAGTTAAGGTAATGTATCTTTAGTCATTTCAATGTTTCTTCTATGCTACTAGTGCCAATTCAACATTTACAAATCTTAATAGTACATCCTCTCACATACACACCAGGTGTAACTAAATTAGTCAAACAATACAGCTATTTCACAATAATAGACATTCACACAAAATATTTATAAATATAAAATAGTACCAAACTGAAGTAAGTACTGAGGTTGACATGATCCACCAAAACCCTTGAAGGTGGTGGGTAACCCAGCAGGGTAGCAGTCATTGGACTGCTGCCAATAAAGGAATATATAGCTGAGAGATGGTAAATAAAAATAGTAATCAAAAAGCCACTATAGAACTTCTTTGAGAAAAATACACTACCCTTAAACCATTAAATACCAACTTATTAAGGGCATATATTACAAATACCAAAAATTCCGTATTTTTAATTCAAGAACAGGTGTAACCAAATCAGCTGAAACCAATAAACAAGTTATACTAAACTGCACAAAAAATATTAATTGGAAAAGTTAAATCATGCTAAAAAATATATTATCAAGTCAGTAAAGTGTTATTGTTTTGTAACAATCTTAATTTGTAAATTGTTATCCAAAATGCATGTGTGCACATGCATTAGAACAGCTTTATTTTTTTTCCAGACGTGTTTATGAAAATACTGTATTAACATTCTGCTCCTGTTTTAACTATCTAAGGATCTTTCATAGTTCTTTATTCCATTGTTGCTTGGAACAATAATCTGCATAGTTTCTCCTACAATGAAAAATCACTAACACCCACCAATAAAATCATTTCATCCAGAAGACAGAGTAGGCAGGTCTTGAAACATGAAAGGAAATGTAATTGTTCCACACAAATAAGGCTTTAAAAAAAAAGAGGAAATGTGAAATTCTTTAGTTGCACACACACATCATACATAATGTTTATATATATAATGTATTTTAATACTTTTTATGCCCTGAAAGAGATTTGTATATATGTATATCTCTTAATGTCCTGTAAAACACAGTTCCACATCATCAAATTGACATGAATAATTCAACTATGGTGAAAGTGAACTATTTTTGTGTGAAAGTAAGCTGTTTTTCTTGCCTGTAAATTTCATAATAATTAAGCTGCAAAAAGCCCATTTCTAGACATTTTCTGCTCAATCATTACAGGACTTAGA
>JAOPJM010001221.1:6271336-6281523 GCA_027124095.1 Muusoctopus leioderma | reverse complement strand
TGTAAAGTGGTTGGTGTTAGGAAGGGCATCCAGCCGTAGAAACCAAGCCAAACGAAACGTGTGAGGCGTGGTCCCCCAACCTGTCTAGGAGAGTGGTGACTCCATTCACAATCGATGCAGGCCGAAATCACTCGTCTCACCCATGCCAGCATGGAGCCAATGTCTGTGGGGGATTGAAGTGTCAATGTGGTAAGCCCCTTGACTCTGGGGGTTTTCATGGCCTGTCATGTCGCCTGATTGCAGGGTTACCACACCGAGCTGAACTTAATTATAAAACAGACCCTAGCTAGAGTTAATATCCCCTCAATTCTAGAGCCTGTTGGATTGTCCAGAGTCAATGGGAAGAGACCCGATGGACTTACCCTCTGTCCTTGGGCTAGAGTTAAATACCTCATGTGGGACGCCACTGTCAGCAACTCTTTTACTCCGTCACACATCCTAAATGCTGCTACAGGGGAGGTGGGTGTTACTGCATCCATACCGAAGGGAATAATTTACTGAAATACTGTAATTTGTTGCCGAATTACATTTTTCAGCCCATGGCGTTCGGGATGTTTGGGGGAGCCGGACCGCTGATAGTGAAGTTCTTGCCATCGTTGGCAGACCGTCTTACTGATGTAACGGGTGATGCTCGTGAGGGTGCTTGGCTGTTCCAGCGCTTCAGCTTCGGTATTACCTGCAGTAATGCTGTGAGTGTTTTGGGTTGCTTCAAAAACTTTTAGAGGGCAACACCAACATTCTCTATTGTAGTGTGCTACACTTGTGGGAGCTTGCATGTTTTTTCTCTCTGTCTCTCTTTTTATTTATTTATTCCTCTAATATTTTTAGTTTCTTTGTTATTTTCTGTAATAAAACTATTCTGAATACAAAAAAATAAACAACAAAAAATGGACAGAAAGTGCATGCTGGGATATTAATGTTTTACTGAATTCTTTCTTTCGTTAATTTTCTTTAAACAGACAAGCCTAACAACATTTATGTTTTATTCTAACCTACCTCAGTTCTCTATTTGCTACTTTCGCCTTCAATTTTTGTTTTTACGTCCATGGTTTAATTAAATTTTTGTATGTGATTCTAGGTAAACATGCTGATTTCGTAAAGTTTGACTTTTTCGCCCGAAACCGGAAATCTGGTAGTCACTAACTACGTAGATTAATTTAACTCAGTTAATTACCGTTGTATAGTATATTTTATTAATAACAATAACTCAGTTTAGTTCATCTTAGTAGTCACTTATGTAAAATGATGTTTTATTTGTTAAATGATAAAATGGTTTTGTATTGTGTATAAAAATGTCATTGTTACTTATACTGACTTCCGTTTCCGGTTCGACGTTTTCAAACTTCACGAAATCTGCATGTTTATCGGTGTTTTAAATGTTGCCTTTAGTCAGTTGGTTGCGAAGCTGTGTTGTTGTTTAGCCCAAGTCAACGATGAATGAGAAGACCTATGATCAAATGTGTTCCAACCTTGACCATCCAATATTCTTGTATACCTAGGACTATATTTTCCAATGTGTCCTTCCTATTTTAACAAGATAAGGAATTTGGCTACTATTTCTAGTAGATCGAGCGACCACGAAAAAGATCCTAGTGTGTTGTTGTTTAGCCCAAGGCCTGCCTCTCAGCAATCAGATCTATGTTCAAAGACGTGACCAGCCATGACCATCTTTTTTCAGGCAGTCTAATATTATCCAATATGGAGATTTGGCTGTCATTTCTAGCAGGTTGAGCGACCATGTGACGAATACCTCGTTGGCTCGAGTCTTTTACTACTATTTTAGGTACTCTATGAAGCAGGCGATTAAACAATGATTTTTTTTGTTTATGTCAGTGTTTACTATGTCCCTTAAAATATCAGTTCTGGTGTTATACGCCACCTTATATTTCCAATATGATCTACAGTCAGTGCACTATGCCAGATTTTCTCTAAAGTGATAAAGTCATTCATATTTACATTGAAATGTCGCTAATAATAATATTTAAAAAAATTAACACCAAAATGCCTGCGATACAGTTTTGAGCATCCATCGAACAATTTTTGTTGTGTTTTTTTTTCTATTTAGAAATCGAGAGAAAATATCAAACATACCAATTACGTATTTATAAAAATCGAATCTCCTCCGAACATGTGGATGGCGCCATTTAGTTTACATTCTTTGAAATCTCGCTCTTGTTCACATTCCTACGAGAACACCATATTCTCTTTCTTCTTTTTCCGCTAATCTTGTTGTTTAGCCCCAAGTCAACACTGATAGAGCAGAGGTGAGAAGCGGATAAAAGACTTGTAGCAGGAATATTGGGAGAGTTCGAAACACCAATTCGAATTTTGCCGGTATTTCCTATACTGCTTTCTAATTTAAATCAGTCGGTGCTCACTCGCTCGTCACAAAATTGATTAATCATCTCAGTGACCCTTTATAAAGGGGACAACAGCCAATTCTTTTGGCAGAGAGAACGACTGCCAGCTCTAGCTAGCAATTGGTAAGTCTTTCTGGTCAGCTAGCAGTGGTCAGTCGTTCTCACTCTCTCTTACTTTCTATCGGTCACTCTTTTTAAGCTGCCCTGTCTTCCTCATATTTCGAACTACCAACAATTTACAAGGACAATTTACAGTGACCAACACACAAACGAACCTGCCACATTACATGTGGCAATTTTCAATGGTCATTATTATTATATATACATGTGAACTCTGTCCACTGTCTTTTTTCCTCGACTATTGCCGTTGAGAAGTTTTGAAATATATAGCATCTTTAATAAATGATTTGTATATACCAACTTCAAATCTCTTCCTTATTTAACCACAATGGTAAATTCCAGCTATCATTCAACAACCTCATACATGCTATAGGCTATTCCAGCCATGATCATATCGTCTTTTCTCTTGGATTAGTGTACCTCGGATACCATTATCTAATGTGGCTCCTTTTTTAGACGGTAGGATGTGACTTGAAAGAGATTTGGTTGCTATTTCTAACAGGTCGAGTGACCATGTAGAGGCTTTCCCGTTGGCTCAGTGGTTGTTGTTGTTTAGCCCCAGGTCAGCCCTCATTGAGCAGACCTATGATCAAAAGCATTCCAGCCGTAACCATCCTGTCTTTTTCTTCTAGACATAGCGTACCTTCCTTTTTTTAAGACGGTAGGGTGTGATTTGAAGAAAATTTGGCTGCTAATTTGGTCGAGTGAACAAGTAGATGCATCCATTCTTTGCCAGCCCTCCCATTCATTCCTATTATTTATTTTCATTGATTGTCATTAAGTAAATCTCTATAATATAGAGACCTGTGTAACGAACAGTAAACATACAATAAGTGCTAAGGAGGAGGTGCTTGAGGGGCACATAGTCATGATAAGGTCACAGACTGTGACGAAAGGACTTTGACAGACTAATCGATTAATTATCTAATTGATTTGTAATAAAACTAAAGTGAAACATAACCAGTGCGTGTGTTTTTATTGGCAGTATGACCCTCCCAAAATACAATAATATATATAATATTTATTTTTTTAAGGAAATTCTGTAAGAACTTCTTGGTAATCTTGCCGAGTACATAGATAAAAAAAAGTAAACAAACGTCCTTGACCTACGAAAATGAAAGTTTCGCTACTTATATTGCTGTATGCTCGTAGCATACTTTTTCTCTTTTTCTTTTCTTTTCACTATCTCTCATTACCGTACACACATACGCGCACGCACACATAAATGTATTTATAATGAATTATTTATATCACCGGTGAAAAACAATTATTTCAAGTATATAGCTTTCTGTCTTATCCACACACACACATGTATTGATAATGATTTCTTTTAAATCACCGGTGAAAACGGTTTATTTCATTCTACGTCAAGCACTTATAAGTGAATAGTGAAAGTTTCATTTCGTAGGTCAAGGACGTTTATTTACTCCTTTTTTTTTTACCTACGGATTCGGCAAGATTACCGGAATTCTTTAATCATGCGGAGTTTCGGAATAAGCATCCCCACCATCCCATAACTTTATTATTATTTTTTCTTCGAAAATTTCTTCGGATTTCTATTTTTTTAAACATCTCTGAAAAAAATTCAAAATTTCAATTATTTTTCAATTCCATTCTCCATTTCTGTAACTTTTTCATTTTTCATTCTCTTACACAGACACATATATATACTGTAACGCACACATATGGACAAGAACGCTCTCACTTACATGCCATGTTGTCGGCTAGAGAATGTTAAGATGTTCTCTCATATAGACATATACACATACTGACATAATTCAATTGAACATTAGGTTTATGTATTTTCAATATATGAATCCCTCATTCTGTTTTGATCTGTCACGATCAACTTGCTTTATTAACGAAATAAAAATGATTGTGGATATATTTCGTGATCATCTTCGTCATGTTATCCCCGTTTACCTGAATACGAGTTATCCTGCTTCATCAACAACATTTTTATTTACGTTAAATTGGTAACCCCGAGAAAGAACATGGCAGTTAGCTTTCCCGGAGAAAGAACATGTCAGCTACTCTAAGAGAAATAACACATCAGCTACCCTGAGAGAACACGCCAGCTACTCCGAGAGATAAACATGTCAGAAACCCTGACAAAAAGAACATAAGCTACCAATGGCTTTATTCATGAGAGCTGCTGCGCCGCTGGATTCAACCGTTAACCATTACTATAGTTTATAGCTTCACTTTTGCTCCCACTCTTTACGGCCTCAATGGCCGCTGATCATTAGAGAAAGTTCAGTTTACTATTCAGCTCGGTGCATTCCGCCAGTCTTCTCACACTGCCCATCATTTTTGCTTCGCACTCAGGAACTATGCATAACCACATTTCCTGACACAACTGGCACAGTTTTCAGCAAACTGGTATTTAATGGATAGTCCGCTGATCTAACCAACAGCTTACTGTTGTCAGCTTTCATTACATCTTTGCTCTGAGTCAAGTACATAACTTTCCTTGATTTCATCCAATCAGTGACTACCATTGTTTGACGACTACATTGACAGATTTTCTACAGAAACATTAAAGGCTTTTTCGGCTTTTCATCTCATGGAGACATTGAAACTTTCACTTATCACAGGACCCCGTTGACTCATACGTAGTTGTGATCAACTATTTTCAGCCAATTAGAATGGCCACTTTTAGCACATTCGCACGCTTTAGAGTTGATTTCTAGTCTTTTCAAAATTATAAAAAGAGCATATTTTTCACATTTCATCAGAGTTTGTCACAGTGCGAACCAACTTCTTGTCGGTCGGTCTGACGATACAAGACATTCTCTCACACGCACTGTCTCTCACTATACTTGATGCTCGAAATCAATCAGCATTTTTCTTTCTAGATACCACAGGCCGGATAGATTCCATAATTTTGTTTGGGAACTGCGGGCCGGATAATTTTGGCTGGCGGGCTGGACGCAGCCAGGAGGCTGTAGGTTGTCGACTACTGGTCTAAAGGCTTAAACCGTTTGTTTCATGTTGGTTTTTAAAGACTTCGTCAGCATGCAGTTTCTAATTTGAATGTGGCGAGGTGTTCCCCACGATTGTGCCTGTGTGGTCGCACAGCCTGCTAGAAATAACAGCTAAGTCTCCCTCAAATCATACCCTACCGCCATAATAGAATACGAAGGACACACTGAATAATGTAGTTTGAGGTGCACTATGTCTATAAAAATGACAGGATGGGCACGTCTGGAACGCCTTTGAACAGCAGACAGAAACCTAGTCATTCAGACACAGACAGAACGTATATTTCCCCATCTATTTTAATATTCTCTTCGTTTTATATTAGAAAATCTCTATATATAAATTTATGTTGTCTGTGTGTGTGTGTGTACTATGCACTCACAAATTAGAGTACAAACACCCACAAAATTACATGTATACATTCAGCATCTCACCGGACATGTAATTGGTAAAAAAATTTGGATTTACATTAATTTTCATATTTATATCGATTTAAATGGATTGTTTATATTTTCGATAGAATAGTGTCACAATCCAGTTTCGAATCTTCAATTATATTGATAACGCCTCTGAGAAAAGACTGACCAACATAATTCTTTATTCCCCTAATAAATTTCAGACATCATACGTATGTAAGAAACAATTATTTTTACTGCTTATTCTGGATAGTGAAATGGCGCTGAACTCATGATACTATATGAATTGACGATTCATGAGGTGAGCGTCAAAACCTGCTGCTGAAGTTCTTTTGATTTGTTTTTGTATTTTTGGGGGTCATAACAATTTACTCTGTGCTGGTTCAGCTAATTTCTCATCTCTTATGGAAAGGCATAAACGCCAAAAATTCCTATGTTTAAAAAAATTCTTTATAAATATTAACAAACTTCAGACTCAACTAAATACTGTCTTTGTGGCTGTTGAAATTACATACAACCGTTGAAGCTTCATGCAGTTTGTTGCTACACAAAGTAATGTTTGTGATGTCGTTTTTACTGTTGTTGTTGTTGTAGTTTAGCACCAAGATCGAGCAGTCCTAAGATCAGAGGCGTTCCACCAATGATCATCCTGTCTTTTGAATATCTAAAACTACATTGTGTCCAATGTGTCCTTCATTTTTTAAAGACGGGAGGGTGTGATTTGATGAAGTTTTGGCTATTGTTTCCAGGAGGTTAAGCGACCACACAGAGGCTCCCTCTTTGGTTTAGATTGTTGTTGCTGTTGTTGTTTCGCCCCAGGTCAACCCTGATAGCGCTGACCTAGGATTTAAGACAATCCAGCAATGACCATTCCATCCTCTATTTTCCATGCATTTTTATGGACTATATTAAAGCGGTGGATTGGCAGAATCGCCAGTCTCGGAAAAACTGCAACGCTGTATTTGTTCCGGCTCTTTACGTTCTGAGTTCAAATCTCGCCGAGGTCAACTTTGCCTTTCATCCTTCCCGGGTCGATAAAATAAAGTACCAGTTAAGTACTATGGGTCGATTTAATCGAGTGACCCCACCCCCAAATTTCTGACTTTGTGCCTATTATGTTAGAAACTATTATCTAATGTCTTTTCCTGTTAAACAATAAGATGTATTTTGAGAGACATTTAACTGTTATTTCTAGCAGATGGAGTGACCACGTAGATTTTTCGTAGTTTTGTTGTCGATGGTGGTGGTGGTGCTCGTGCTGCTGCTGCTGCTGCTGCTGCTGCTCGTGCTGCTGCTGCTGCTGCTGATGATGATGCTGCTGCTGCTGATGATGATGATGACGATGATGGTGATGATAGCAATAAACATTTAAAGAATTTGTTGAGAATCCGTTTGCCATTCTGCCAAATTGGCCAGGTTTCTGCGAACTTCTGGCGGTATTTCTGTATTTGATATCGTCTTAAACAACACCTCGCTGCATTTACAACAAACAGAGGCTGACACAAGAATGAAAACATTAAAAAAACCCCAAACAAAACAAATAAACAGAAAACAACAACAACAACAACAACAACAACAACAGCAATGAATTCAGCATACCAGATGTATAGCAGATGGAGCTACTTGGCTCTGTGTCATGTAGAAATTCATCATTTTCTTCTGCTACTGCAGTTGTTCCTGATGTTCTTCTTGTTCTTCTTCTTGCTGTTATTGTCGATGTTGTTCTTCTTGATGTTGATGTCGTTGTTGTTGTTGTTGTTGTTGTTGTTGTTGTTGTTGGTGGTGGTGGTGGTGTTATTGTTATTTAGCAGCAAACGCAACAGAAGCAGGCATCAACCTCGTTGTGAAACGTTAAGCATCGCATTTTGTTATCTCGTATTCAGCTGCTCGCTAAAGCACGTGGAAATTAACATAGATTTATTATTCATGTTTGACAATAAAGCTTGCATTAGTCTGTCTGTCTGTCTGTCTGTCTGTCTGTCTGTCTGTCTGTCTGTCTGTGTCTCTCTCTCTCTCTCTCTCTCTCTCTCTCTCTCTCTCTCTCTCTCTCTCTCTCTCTCTCTCTGTCACTTTCTCTATCTACTCTACTAAATATCTCTCTCTCTCTCTCTCTATCAACCTCACTAGCACCTGTAAACATACTTATACAAACATATACTAATACTGAATCATTTAGGCAAAAATTGTGAACGTTTGCAAACACACACACACACAGAGGAACACACACACACAGAGGCACACACACACACAGAGACACACACACACACATACAACACACACACACAACACACACACACACATATACACACAGAGGCACACACACACACACACGCACGCACGCACACAGAGACACATACAAACCAGCTTCTATCCGGAATAATAAGCGAAACAGTCTTTATCAACAATGAAACTTAACGAGTAACCCAGACGCCGCTCTCAATGCTGCTTCTTCTCCCGTGTTCACACACTTCCGTCCACCATCTTTATTCTTCCACTTTCTTCATCTTTCTCTACGTGTCTGCCTCCTCTTTTTTCTGTATTATGTAGTAAGTCTGTAACTAACTCACTCTCTCTCTCGCTCTCTCTCTCTCTCTCTCTCTCTCTCTCTCCAAGACCAGGCAAAAACCAAACCTACTGGCGGGAAACAAAAACAAATAATAATAATAATAATAATAATAATAATAATTTATTTTATTGGCCACAAGGGCATATCTGTCTCCATGCGCCTTGGGACTCCTCTCACTTGCCACACACACACACGTACACGCACACACACGCATACAGACACACACACACGCACGCACACGCATAGGTAGATAGATAGAGGGAGAGAGGGAGAGAGGATGGGTGGGAATGTGACTTAGAGAGACAGATAGGTAGATAAGATAGAGGGAGAGAGAGAGAGAAGAGGAAAGTGATTTAGAGAGATAGATAGGTAGATAGATAGAGGGAGAGAGAGAGAGGGGAGGGTGTGAAAATGACTTAGAGAGACAGATAGGTAGATAGATAGAGGGAGAGAGAAAGAGAGAAGGGGCGTGAAAGTGACTTAGAGAGACAGATAGGTAGATAGAGAGAGAGAGAGAGAAGGGGTGTGAAAGTGGCTTAGATAGATAGATAGATAGATAGATAGCGACGCCAAAGGAAGAGAGAGAGAGAGGGGGATAGAGGGGGATAGAAACAAAGAGAGAGAGAGAAATAGTGATGCCAAAGGAAGAGAGAGAGGGGGAGAGAGGGGGATAGAGACAAAGAGAGAAAGCTAGAGAGTGACGACAACATGAAACTATGCCAATGAAAGTCGGCGGAGAAGAGGCTGTGACAATGCACCTAACAATTATCACGAAACAATGAAAGTTTGCTGTTTCCCCCTTACTAAATTATGTTAGTAAACGAAGCGATATAAAATTGCTAGGTAAACTAATTAACGCAAATATCTAATTGTCTTCTCCCCACAGGTGATGCACCCGTGTATTGCAGTTACTGAGTTTGTAAAGTGAATTAGTCGCTCTCAGTTGAACTTGTAATATTTTTGGAGTGATCAGTATGCTAAATGATGTATGTATGTACGTATACAAGGAAAGACGTTGATGTCTGTATATTGAGGTATACATTATAAACAAAAACCACGTATGGACAGAGAGAGACTTGTGAGCTCACACATACACAGACACATTTACTTACATATACATAATAGACGCAGACACATATACAACACAAATAGACACACACGTACACACAGGCCATACGTACAGCAATACACAGACACATATAAATACTGATTCACATACAGGCAATGAATCAATCAGAATAAAAATATATACATACTTATACACATACATACATACATACATACATACGAAAATACATACCTACATTCTTACAAGGGTGCTTATGTTTCTAACCTCGTGTGTGTGTGTGTGTGTATATATATATATATGCTTTCATGGTGGAGAAACCCGTAGGTGGGAACTCGCCAATCTTCAGGCTGTGTGAATTTCCAGTGTGATATCTGAACACATGGGAGCACCGGAAGTGTCGAGATCCTACGAGATTGTACGAGGCTGTACGAGAGAATGGCTTCATGCTGGTATACAGAGTGGTCTAAGGGTGACAAATATGGAAAATATTGTGGAAAATATTTTTGGGGGGGAAATTTCCACACTGGAAATTCACACAGCCTGAAGATTGGCGAGTTCCCACCCACGGGTTCTCCACCATGAAACCATCGGTAGCTACGGACACTAGCGTGTATTTATACAAGTAAATTTCACGCTTCTACGAATTGAGTTCTCTCCTTACTTGTTCTTTTACC
>JAOPJM010001221.1:5881664-5899394 GCA_027124095.1 Muusoctopus leioderma | reverse complement strand
TATATATGTATGAGTGAAAGTCACCTTGATCACACAGAGTTGAAACTTGGTTTCTGAATGTGAATTGACACCATACATTATAAAATACAAATGTTTTCTATGATTTTCTGAAACAGCGAATATTTCAAACGCATATATAGGAATGTCGCTGGCTCTTGCTTTCAAAGTGAGGTTACGTAATGAAATGATCTCGTTCAATCCAGATACAGACCGAATTATGCAGTGAAACATTTTCATTCTACTTATATTATGTTTTCTGTGTGCCTCCATTATTTCGCATACTTTTCCTGTGCAGACAAGTTTCGTATATATATTTATACTTTGATATTACTTCGCTTCAATAATTTCTTTCTTTATGTTATTTATCGAATCAAAACACATTGAAAATTGGTATGAAATGTATAAAGATACATTTCTGCTAAACTGAGTTATTAGACTAGCTTTCGGTTTACGTTTATCCTACACTTGAAACGTACAGAAAATGACATGGTTATAGGAATTTGTTTCACCCTTTTCCCATAAAGGGAGTACTTTTCCGAAGTGTATCGCTTCTAATCCATACCATTCTTTAGTCTGTTTTTCACCAAACCGTTATTTCCCTTCCCTAAATAGTTGTGATCTTATTCGTCTTTAAGAAATCATTAAACCTGACATGAAATTAGTGAGTGGATTAATGATTTCTAGTATAGACACAATGCTATCATGCTTATATGAATCGTGCACAAACAAGTCATACAATATAGGGAATATAGTTTCTCGGTGAAAATAACCAATAACATTGGGTAACGAAACTTGACACTGTATTACTCTGCCAACTATGTATGCAAAATTGCAGGATTCACATTTCATAACCGAAATAGTAACATGCAAAACTGAGGACATTTCCGATATATCAAACTTTTTCTTAACCCTATGAGATGATTTAGTTGTAAAAACCAAATGATAAATTTGTGGAAATGAATAAACCACAATATGTTCCTGTTTCAATGTAGATAAGACCGGCACTATGCACTAGGCAAATTGGGTGATTGCCTAAGGCATTAAAAACTGGGGATGACACACGAATTCTGAACAACTTAGACGAAATTTCTTAATCCATCTAAAAACGCGGAAACTTAGACGTCACTCCCAGAACAGAACAGAAGAGAATGGAGGACACCGATAAGTTGGAGTGGGGTACACACAATTATCCTGTAGTATTATGACCTCCCTCATAACTGTATGTGTGTGAGTGTAGACAAGAGAGTTGAAAATGCAAGCTCAGTAATGTTCTTAGTGTGTTTAGAGCAAGAAGTATCGAGAACTAGATTTTACAGCCTGCCAAACTGTAAGTTGAAATTGTTTTATTTCTGTAACACAATTATTTGATGTTTCATGTATTATGATATACATATTTGATAAGGCTCGAATGTGTTTTATTTTTTGCATATTTGTTTAATTAAAAGCGGTGTAAGGATTGCGTATGCGATAGAAATGTGGTTATAGCAAGTTTGACCTTTTCAGTTTTTGTGCTTCTCGTCAGATTTTATCATAATATAAACAAGTTTTTTGTTTTTTTTAATAATAGACTACATAATTAAAGGCAGGTTTGCCCTCAGATTCTATGCCAGAAAAAAAGAGGAAAAGACCTGGCTATTCACAGTCAGTGAAATGGTGGAACACGTGGTTTTAAAAGTAGACACAATTATAAGTGTCAGAGAAAATATGACGTGATAACGTGTTCTGCAAATAGCTTGTGGGACGAAAGAATGAAACTGCATAACGCTTAATTCTAGGATTAGCAATATGTAAATCTATTGCGAAAACTACCAAGGGTAACCACACACATGTGAACATGCATATGTATATTATTTACTTATAATGGACATTAAATGCTTATTTGCTCCTTGTAAACTAGGTATTCGTATTACAAATTAATCAGAAATACATCAGTGTTAAAAGGTAAGTGCTGAGGATAACAGGTATTTACATCTCAGCATTTTCCCCACTGGTAAGTTTAGTAGTTTGAAGATGTTTATTGTAACAGTATATTGTCAAGTTAGTTTTTAATAAAACATTAGTGAAGTATTAAGTCAAGGTTTCACACACACAAATTAATATATCTATTGAGGTATTATACTTGTAGCTATGTGTTAGTTAGTTTTTAACCAAAGATTAGTGAAGTATTTACGTCATCAAGTTTTCACATGAAAAATTAATATATCTTTTGAGACATATGTTAATTTTTACACTTGTAGCAGTATGTTGTCAAGTTAGTTTTTAATCAAAGAATATTCAAGTTTTCACATGAAAAATTAATGTCTTTTGAGGTATATGTTAATTGTATACTTTCACAAATAACTAAAGGGAAACATTTCCAATTTTGCCAGATAACACATTTACTTGGCGATACGCATGAACACAAAAATATAGACTTCTTGATCGCAAGTTAATAATAATTTTTGACTGCATTTGTAAGCTAGTGAAAAGAGAGTGATGACTGGAGGAGTTGTAGAAAGAAATTGTCTGAAGAACACAATCTTAAAAGATAAAAGATGAGCAGTAAAATATATCGAGCTTAAAGCAAAACAAGCGAGTTCACTGTTTAACTCGGAAATACGTAACATATTGTAGAGATGACCTAGGACACTGAATACCCTGGCACCGGACTTGCATGTAACAAATTATAAACTATATAAACTAACAGCTAACACTGCCCCAGTAATAGTTCCGATTTTGATGTTCGGTTAAAGTTGAGAATGGCAAGACAGGCATAGAATATAGTCACTCTTCACTCCACAACTGGGTCGAATTGGCAGAGCTGTTAAAGCGGTGGATAAAATGCCATGCGGTATTCGTTTCAGCTCACTGTATTCTGAATTCAAATCCCGCCGTGGCCTATATGGGTGGTAGACTTAATCGGTCAACTGGTGCAACACCACCACCCGGCCCTTGGGTATCATTAGCGGAATCTACTTTGTGGCAAGCGTCTGGGCCTAGACTTTTGTCTAAGGATATCTTGCTCCATCCAACTAGTCTCAGAGACCGTGAAATGAATGGTGGGTGCTGTGCTATCTACTGACTAAGCAATTATAATACCCCAGACCTTTATACCTAGGTATTAATTCATTAATTTTATATACACCTGACAAATTGCTGTTACTAAGATTTTAATTTTCCGAATTATTGATGACAACTTTAGACAGTTTCACCTTTAGACTGTTTATTAGAGAATATGTATATCTACATTATGTTTTCATAGGCTTAAGCTTTGATCGTCATTATTTGTCATGTTTTGGAATATGTACATCGTACCAGACTGGATTCAAAATGTTGCTTCTATACAAGAGCTTTCTCAAATTTTCACATGTATGACACTTTTTAAAAGTATACATTTCCCTTTCACTTCAATTTTGTTTGGTAGTGACACGAAATCTACGAAATTAATAAGGAAATAATTAATATCGTATCACGTATCACCAGTCACCTGTCTAATTTTATACATAATTCTCAGATCTCAAATAAACTTCACATACAAATATTTGATAAGATTGATCAGATTCGACTTAATTTCACAATACACGTAGAGATTATCAGTGACACACTAATGTACCACGATACACATTTTCGAAACTACTGTTCAAAACTAAGAGTAGTGATGCCCTTATCTATAGCACTGAGGTCTAGTGGATAAGTAGTGATGCCCTTATCTATAGCACTGAGGTCTAGTGGATAAGAATTGATTATTGCTCTGGCTCAATAGTGGGCAAAATAATGCGACAAAAAAGCAGCTGTGAATAGAATCTCTGACGTATTTCAGCTGACCATGTGACTATAGATCATTCTATATGGACAGAGATTTCTCTTTGAAAATTTATTCAAATCGTAGATTGCAATGTTTTTTTTTCTTCTGAAAATTGCATGAATTAGTTGATAATCAAATAATATAAACAGTTTGTTTACGATTCAGTTTATTTTCTGATCTGCTCTTTATTCTGATCAGAAAGCGTTCAGTTTATTGAGCATGCAGGGTAGTAAATGTTTGTACAACTTTGACTAATAAAATACCACCGACAGCAAAGCTGGTGTCAGAGTTTTCAACTATCATCTAAAGCATCGATGACTCAAATCCATTCAGCAAATGTGTGCTACATATACTGTCCAGTGTCTTCATATTCTACCACCCAAATCCACGTATCTAGATATCACTAACTATGAATAGGACAAACAAACGATGGAGCCTATTCGAGGTTCCTCTGCCTGCTAGAAATAGCAACAGAATATTCAAATGTCACCCTACAGTCTTAAAATGGGTGGGATGCATTAGATAATGGCAGTCCTAGATACTTTTTAAAAAATGGGATGGTCAAGATTGGAAACTATTACTGATAGAACTACTCAATGAGGAGACTTGTTCAGGGGCTAAACAACTACAGCAAATAAGAAGCAGATGATCCCTACATTCAGTGAGGGCTGTTTATAATGTAACTTGCAATGCTCAGTTTAAGTACTATTTCACGTAATATATCTCTCTTCGGGCATTATGTCTCGCTTACTTGAGGTAATATGTCTGTCTTAGTTCAAGTAATATGTCTCTCTTAGTTCAAGTAATAGTCGTTCTTACTTCACGTAATATGATTCTCCCATCTCAATTTATATTTTTTGTTCTCAGAAACAATGCATTTTTTTAATTTGATGTTTTAATCCTTTGATGTTAACTTAATTTCAATCTTACCTTTGAAGTATATTACATGTGTTAATAATTTTCAGAAATCAGTTCATAAAAATCAAATGTATGTACTCCATATTCTATTAGGCAAACATGTTTAAAATATAAATATTAGACTAAAATATTAATCTTAAACTACTGATGGTTGTGGTAAAGGTAGCTATATATTAAAGAAAAATTCCAATGTATATTTGTAAACCATGGTAAAAGAATAAAAAAAAGATTGGTACACAAATATCAGTACAATATCCTCAAGACAGGGAAGAAAGAATAATATGATACACAGACAGTGAACTAAGCATGGGTCACATGAAAATGCGGAAAATAATATGAATAAAAGAAAATAGAGATCAAAGAAGATTACATTAAAAAATGAAGTTCGGACTATATTATGAGTTTAATTAAGGGAAACATTATGAAAACATGTAAATGATATGGTTTCCAAAACTGAAAGTAGAAAAATAAGTGTGTTCTGTACAGAAGCAGCAGTCATTGACCTGTTATTATCTAATTGTATATTATGTATCGAAAGAAAATATTGTACAATACACGCCGGTTAGATGGGAGGAGTCTTCCTATCGGTCAACCCACGAAACTAAATGGTACGATTTATGCCACGAGATAGAAAAAAAAACCACTCCATATTAACCTTCACTAGAATAAAATGTATATACCCAACATGTAGAGAAATAGTCGGTGGGACATGTCACTTCACACACACACACACACATACACACAGACACACACACACATACACACACATACACATATATATACATATATATAGTTATATATATATATATATATATATATATACATTTATGTGGAGTGCTTCTGTTACTCCAATAGTCATTATATATATATATATATATATATATAATGACTATTGGAGTAACATAAGGACTCCACATAAATGATGTTTTTACCAGCACCTCTTCTAACCTCTTTTACTGCATCAAATGCTCTTATTGCAATACCCTATATATCGGCCAAATCGGATGTCACTTAGCTGACCGCTTCATGGAACACTTTGAAGACGTTCGACTTGGAAAAGACTCAGCCTTCTCTCGCGATTTCCGCTCTGCACACCACTCTACACAACATCGCCCTGTATTCGGCCTAGCCGTGTACAGCAGTTCACCAAACACGTGCCTCCACCATGGGCAACATTTTCTTGTCTCTCTGAAAATTTACTCAACACTGTCTCTATTACCAACCTCTATTTTTCTAATAATCCCCATCTCCCCGACACATACACGTCACATACATATATATGCACACCAATACACACATGCAATAACGATGCTTACATTAAGACTGAAATAAACACACAAGCACAAAGATGTACATAGTTCAAACAGTGCGGACATACATAAACACACAAACAAGAAAAGCAAACACACTATATACAACCCCACACACCCATTAGAGAAATATTCTCCTTCCCCACCGTCACTACTACACAGAATCCTACCATATACATATACATACATACACATTATAAAAACAAACACATGCCACACACACAAACGCAACTACACACATACACACGCTACTACACACACTCATCAAAACAAAAGCAGCACAGACGAACGACATTATCTACACAGCAAATGTACATCCACACCATAAACATACATACTAATATTTACAACAAACACATACACAAGTATATAACACACACACACAACACACAACACCACATAAGAAACCCTTGCAAACAACACCTTATATATTCAACCACGCTATGAACTCGTAAACCATACATTAAAACCATTCTACAAAACTAACGTACATCCGTACACATTCATACTCATTTGTACGACAAATACACACATTTATATAACAGACACGCAATACACACCACCACATAACTAAGACCTGAAACCACGCACACTCTTCAAAACAAAATGAACACAAACACGCTGCGACCACTACCTACATACATCTATGTAGCAAACGTACATCAATAGAATAAACACACATATTAATCTATACGATCAACCAACACAAAACTATATAACTTACAAACAATAGCCATCTCACATAAATAACACATCAAAACTACACCACATAGACATTCAAACACATTATGAACTCGCAAACAACACAATGAAACCAGAACTAAGAACCACACATGCACACATTAAATAGCATATTGATAAACAAACACGTGCATATTCCCACACACTTGTTCACACACACACACGTACACACACACACACACACACACACACACACACGCACACGCACGCACTCACATACACCTAGCTCACAGTTATCTCCCCTGTTACTCTCCTGCCAATTGATTCTCCGTTCTCCTCCTCCTGCTTCCTGTCATTTTCCACATGGTGGGATCCAGTAACCATGTGTGTTTCGACTACCACACTAATAATTATTTTTTATTTTGCTTTTTCTCGTTCTATCTTTCGATGAAAAGTTTAACTCGAAACAACAAAGACACTTTTTACTCCATTTTCTGAGCGTTAACCTAATAACTATACCTTTTTTACCTTATCCTTCGTGTCGTTTTTTCCTTGTTTACACCTTGATATATATATATATATATATATATATATATATATGATTTAGTCGTCAATAAAACCTTATGTAAGAAATGCTATGTTTCTGATTGTCATATGTAAGGTGGTATTGAGTGGTAGACATAATCCGTGGTCCGGTTTAACATCACCTATTGGGCTTGGATGTCTTGAGTGGTATCCATTATGTTGCAAGCATTCGTGCCAGAATTTTAACCTGAAGAAAACTATGGGATAAGAGTGACAGACGCCTTCTTAAGTGACATGGGTGCTATATTTTTTCTTCTCATTAAGCTATAGATCAAAAATGGTAAATATACTCATATATACATGAATAACGCCTCAGTCGTCATTATGCTGGGCTGCACACAGCTTATTGAGAAGAAATGATTGATAACGGCCGAGCGTTGAGAATTGCATTCACCTGTGCGAAATTACTTCAACTCGCACGTCTATTACTAGTCATTATGCGCCAGTAAGGACCATTTTAAAGTTCATGAGAATGCATTATGTTAATGCAAAATATTAAATTTAAAAACAGAAACCCAATTTCGTAGAAATGCTATAATCTAATTCACAGGCCAAACAAGGAAATTATACAACGCAAGCAAACACTCTTTCAACAAGCTTTTGTGCAATAACTTTAGGCATTCTTACGAGAACAATCTAACAGAAACGTACACAATGATATCAAGAATAACCACTACACAAATACACAAAACATAACCTCAAAAACAATTTAGAGAGCTCACACAAATGAAGGCTCAGTAACCTTGCCTAAGTGGTTTAGGTATAGTTAGTATAGCGATTCAATCTTAAATAGGTGCACGCTGATATAAAACCCTTTGTGTAATTGAGTCTGTGGAATAACTGCGCAAATTATTACATAGCTAGATGGCATCGAGAAGAATGATAAATGTGGATGAATGTCATTGACTGTTAATCTTCGTTAAACCAGAGCATTATACTAAAATCCATCTGATACGTCAAACCACAAGCAGACAACACACAAAGCATTGTGCAGATCAGCGTGCCTGCAAACAAATCTCTCTTTGTTACAAAAGATACATGCTGGTTTGAAACAGACAGAACAAGTGAGTTCGATGTCATTATGGGTGTCTTTGATGCATATGATACATACTCAACGAAATAAGACTTATCTCTGCTCAACGTAAACGCGGTCCTGTACATGTGTAGCGGTCTTAAGATTTTGATTAGCACCAGTAGGCGTGTAGCTGATGCCCTCAGTAAACGAATATTAATGTTCAACATATTTGGTCTGCATATCACTGTCGTAGCGAAATTATAACAGAAATTGATTGTTTTACTAATAATAGAAATAAATATTTCGCAAGAATAACGCAGATTTTTTTGCCTAAAGTTTCTTAGTACAGGTTGTAAATATATTCAGAGATGAAAATATATGAAGGTTTAGAGCGAATATATATTAAACTATAAAGATGAGCGAAAGAAAAAAACACTCAGAAATAAATGTTGACTATACATATTAAAATAAATACATACATATATTCATATGTTTTACGTTCTGGACTTGAATTCGTGTTTCTAACAATCCCGAATTTAAAATATAACGTATAACATTGTCATAAAAAGATGTTGATATACTGATTATATATTGTCCAGTAAAGCCGAAAAAGAAAGCCGGAAGTATGTGGATGCATCGATGAATAGCTTTACAAAAGTGTTCAAATGTCCGAAGCCAATTGTTGAAAGAGTATTTTAAAATAAACTTACAGTATGGGTTTTCATGTTAATGACAGAAATTTAAAGGCCGGAAGCATAACGAAAATATGCTTTTGTGTAAGTCGTCTTAGAAGAGGGCTAAATAAAAATGAAAATAAATCTATGTTTAGAGGGAAATATATTGAAATATGAATATGGCTAAGACTAAAAGACACATTAGCATAAATACGTACAGATAATCATACATTTTACTATGGACAGGATTCGACATCCCTCACTATCCCACATTTCATATAAAACGTGAATGTTGTCATCAACAGACGGAAAAAAGACAGAATTGAAAGGACGTTATACTAATTATATATGGACCAGTAAATCATGAAAACAAAAACCGAAAAATTACGAATACATTTGAAATATCAATAAATCATTCACGACCTTTCTGAAAGGGAGATTCTTCAGAGAGTTATAATGATTAAATACAACCCAGTAAATGCGTGCTGTGCAAAACGCCTGTCTCAGCGCATGCGCGTATATAAAAATACGCTATATAACTAATCTTAGAGAAAAGTTTTCTGCAGAAATATATTATATAAATACGGAATATGAAATTGCCAAATAAAATAAGCAAAGAAAATATACTATTGAAATATATCCACAGAACACTGACATAGTGTAGAATGGAGATAGGGGATAGAATATTGAATGTTTATAGAAGAAGAAAAAAACAAGAAATTGAAAACAAAATAATAATCATTTTTTCTTCTTCACTAATATGCTTATGTAGATGATACATGCATGTTGTGATGCTCATGATTGTTTTTGTTCAACATTTGTGTTATAAGTGAAATGAAATATGTTGGTAGGTTAAAATAAGAAGAATGTGTTGGAAAGGCAATTACAAAAGAAGAGAAACAGACGAGAAAGAAAGAATAATATGAAAATAGAGGGAAACGGAGGAAAATATAGAAAATAGATGAAATAGAGAAAGTGGGGGAGAAAATAGAGAGATAAAATGAACACAAGCCCGTGGCACACAAAATTATTCGGAGACAAAGTAGGAAATAAAAAACGAGCATGAAAGAATTTTGTTTTTTACACCTACTTGGATAAAACCATTAATATACATAAAAAATTTACCATAGATATAGCCGAGAATTGGCAGAAAGCCTCAGACAGTAGACAATCCAACCAGCAGGATTGTTTCATAGCCAATCAACCAAATCTTTATTCACGTCAACGCGTTGAAAATATCAAATGAATACAACCACCTCTGAATTATCAATACGATAAGGATAAGAATTCAAAGACAAAATTATCGTATATTATTAATCAGATAAATATTATTTAGAATTATATTTGTATTTTTTGGCGTTTATAATATTTTCCGGGAAGTTTATAATAAAACTAATTAGTAGAAACATCAGACAGTGAATGGTTAACCTTACTTTCTAGACTTCCAGCTTGTGTATTATACCACAGTAAAGTTAGGTTAATTATGCTAGTTATTCTATATTATTTACAATATTATTTGTGCTTCTGTCTACTAAAATTTTATATTGCTATGGCTGCGACCAACCTGACAACTCAAATCCTTGCATGCTAAATAATATTACAATATCTAAACAAATACTACATGGAATGATTGTTGTATATATGTATTCAAAATAATGTACACATGAACTTCTAGCAATGTCTTAATTAACGGAATTGTATATGGACATACTTCTTGCCAAATACCTACAGACAAATTGACGTTTAATATGCGTTGGACAGTTACACATGTGAACAAACAAGGATGGAAATCCATTAGCTTAAAAGCAAATATTATGCCATACATCTTGAGACGGGTTAAATTAAGAAGGAAATTCCTGAAAATATTGACGCTAAGAAGCAAATTCATTTACTCAAATTACAACTATTAGTTTCATTGTGGTTATATTAAATATAATTAGACTATTTCAAATATTATTATATTTTAGCTAGACACAAATTACGTAGACGTCTATTGGGATATGGGATTGTGAGATGGCCATGGTTTTCCCCACAAAGGTAAATAATAAGGCAATGATTGCGACCAGGGATCGAAACATCGTTGTAAACTGGAGTACCTTACACAACACTTGTCTTGAAACAAAAGGGCTACACTTCTGTGGAAATTGAAAAACAATAGTGATATACATGTATGCTGAAAGAGAAACAGTTGCACTAAGGAAATAACTACAACTGCGATATTAGATTTTAAAGTGTCTTAGTTTCAATGAAGCGGCTCCACAATAGGCCGTAACCATATATTTCATATACTGATTCTCAGCAACAAAGAGTGTTATACAAACCTGTCTTATTTAGGGACACTGTCACCATTACAATCATACACTTATTCATATAAACGAGAATGCTTTACCTAATTTTATGACCTGCTAAGGCTAACAGCCATATCTCGTTCAAATCGCTATCCATCTTAAAAATGAAAGGACATAATAGATCATATAATAATAGATACATATAAATATGTATCTAATACTAGATCAAAGGCAATAACTATGCCTTTGATAGATCATACGCCTGCTTGAACAGCACTGTATATGAGTTAAACAACAACAACAACAGTTAGATGAAATACCTTTATATTGCTCACACAAGCAAACGAGCTCGCCAGCAATGTAGCCATCACAAACACTAGTTCATGCTTTGATGCTTTGGCTGCTTAGATAGACGAGCTAGACAGTAAACAATACATGCTTAAACGTTAGATTGACTGTAGTATTGTGACTTTAGTGACGATAATTAGCGATAATATTCGTTAAGTTTTGTAGTAGTCTCATACTGTAAATTGATGTAATTTCTATCTGTGCAACGTTTACATATATGCACACATGCATATACGAAAAGACATATTTATGAAGAGAATGACATACACAAACATAAAACACACATATATATGCTTTCTTACTTGTCAACTCCTTCATTTGTGGCAGTCAACTCCTTCATTTGTGGAGCTCTCTATGATTGTATCTCGTAATTCTGGACGGACATGTAAATGTTTGGTTTTAGAGATCAGGTGTCAATCTGCAGGCATGACATTTTCTAACTGAGAGCGTGTTCCCTCTTATCTTGAATCCCTATCTAAGAGGAAGACCACCAAAGTAAACAGTGGATAGTAAGAGTTTCCACACTTCAGTAGTTGACGTTGTTCATCTTCAAAGCAGTCTTCAGCTTCTCTAGGAAAAACTTCTTTAGTCTACTATCCCGGTGTTGACCATGGTTTATGTGGCTGTAGGGGAACCTGCGTGCTAGACGCGAGGCAGACATGTGCAATACTTGTCCGAGCTTTCTCAGTTGATGCCTGTAACGTGTGGATTCAATCCTGTTTGTGTGGGTTCAACGGAGGATTTGCGTGTGCGTAATCCTATCTCGGTAGCTGACTGAAATGATTTTCTGGAGTCTATAAAAGTTAAAGGCCTCTAGGGTTTTAATCGTTCGGCTGTATGTGATCCATACCTCACATCTATGCTTGATAGTGGCAAGAGGGACTACCCAGTGGAGGAGAAACTTGGTGTATAGGCTGAGATTGTTTATCAGAAAGTCTCTCTGTCTAAGTTTTCCAAAAGATACAGAGGACTATCTGAGGCGATTTACAAATTCGTTGCCCAGTATGTAGTTGCTGGACTTATGGTGCATTGGTATCTGAATTGAACTGGTGTGGCTATTTGTTGTTATTCTGCTAAGAAAGTGGGGAATATGGGGGGCAGTCCAGTGAGCCATTCACAGATGACAATGGTTTTCGGGACATTAACTGGTAAACCCATTCTTTCATAAGCTGTGATGTGCCGGTGAGGTAATAATCCATGGTGTTCCAAAGCCTAAGCTACCAGAGCACAGTCATCACAGAATATAATAATTCAATGATCTGCTGAGATCCGAACTTGGCACTAGCTTGTAGCCTTCTTATGCTGAACATATTTCCATCGAGTCGGAAGTTTATAGAGACTCCGAACCCCACTTCCATCCCCCTGCGTAATAATGTGGCCACAGAAATGAAGAAGATATTACAGGAGCCAGCATGGAACTTTCTCTAACGCTAGATGTTACACTGCATGGCTTGGATTTCTACCCTTCTTCAACAAGCTAAGCTACCATCCATATATGGAACTGGTGGTAATGTTTTACGAATTTGTACTAGCTACCAACCTACTACGTGCTTATGCTGTTAGAAGCTTTTGACAGATAACAAATGCAATGATGTTGGTCCCGGTATTTCCTCTGAAGCTGCATTTTAATGACGATCATGTTGATTATATCGAAGCCTCACTGCGACTCTGGTGTGATGTTTTCTGATATTGATAGTGCCACTCTATTGTGCAGGTCGTTGATGAAGACCTTTTCCAGCAATAGACGTGAGTGCTTTAAACCTACTCTTGACGAAATCATATTTGTCTCCCTTGTTTTCTATGTGGTGATGATGTCAGCCTCCTGCCAAATGTTGAGGTATATACTCCTGGTTTAAATCTTTCGTGAAGCTATCTACAGGAATGTTCTCCCGTCGAGAAGATTTTCTGGGGTTTTTTAACGTTTTGACAGCAGCATTAAATTCAGTAAAATTCAGTCGCTCGTCACGGAGGTGGTTTGACGCTCATTGCATATAATCCTCCATAACTACAGTATCCACCGGTTTAGTATGTTTTAGGAGATGGTTCCTTCTACTATATATATTGTCTCAAAGAAATGATACACGTTAGGCATCTCTGCACGGATCTGAACTGTTTAGGCTTTTGCAATCCACCGTTGATTTTTTTTGTCATGATACCAAGACCTCACTACTACTGTTTTCGAGTGTGTTGAGAGATTTACTAGAGTTGGTCTGTGGATGCTGTGTATGTCATTTAGTAGCCTACAATTTGTGCTAGTTTCTCATGAAATGAGTTTCGATGTTCTTTACTTCTTGAATCTTATGCTTTGCGCAACAACATCACAGCCTGTGGAATTTAAGCAGGGCCATTTGTCATCCATGCCAGCTCCTAAAGTTATGAGCAGTTCTAAAGCATTTAATTTAACAAGAGTGATGCATATCCTTAGAAATGTCGGGGCTGTCGAGCGTGCAGCTATTGAACTTCTTGATGTGTGGTACTCTTTGGCATGTTACTATCATGCGACGATATGTTCAACTCTCAGTACCCCTCTTTTCACAGGTGAGTAGAACATGTTTGAGGTTTGACTATCTGACCTTCATGTAGTCAATAATATGCCAGTGTTTGAACCTCAGATGAATCCATGGGGTATTGTTCTTCTCTTGGAAGATGGCGTTGGACACGTTCGTGCTCCGTTCACGGTGAAAGAATCCTGATACCATTGTTAGTTTACCCAATACTATGGTAATCGATCACTTGATATCAGGTTTTCTCATTCTTCTCTACTCTTACATTGAAATCACAGATTATGATGAATTTGTCTTACCTGGTTATTTTAGTCAGTGCCTGATCTAATGTCTGTTAGAAGTGGTCCTTATCTTGATTATCAGATGATAGAGTTGGTGCTTAGATTCTCCCGAATGTTACATAAATAGTATCTGCAAGTAGAGTATGAAGTGATATTAAAAGTGATATTGGCCGTTCACTACTTCAAACCAATGACTCAGTTTAGACCACATGACTATTTCTCACAGCAAAGCCGATGCCATATTGCTGACATCCACACTAAGAATATCGGTGATGTCCACACGACGCCTCTGGCTCCTCTACAGACTGAGGGCAGACAGTCACGTGACCAGTAGAGGAAGTCATTTCTCATTTGGGTATTCTTAGCACTAGTTCGCAACAGCCATATTTACCAACAAATATATGGATCAACCATGCTGACCAAATTATATTACAGCAGTAATTACAGCAACCAACAGCTATGCAGCTCACTTTCGGCCACGATACTACAGCTTATTATGTCTTACACAGTTTACAAATCTGTTGTTTACCTTCAGCGGACTAAATCAACTTCGACAAGTTTCATAAACATTGAAAATAGAAAAGAATGCACAATTTAGTGTATTAAGCCAGTACAACTTAACTTTACAAGTCAATTATTTCTTACAGTTCACATGACATTGTAGCTTACAGTTGTTACACATCCTTCGACCGTTGCAACAACAGAATCTCTGCTATGATTGGAAAATCTTATCTAGTTAGTCTCAGTATGATACTGAATGAATACACAAAGCAATAACATATTTCTCCAATTTAACGAAAGTATGTTCATTCTCATTTTTACCATAGTGAAATTATCAACTCTAACCATGTGGCATTCAAACTGAACTAGTATTAATATCCAGATGTAAAGTTGTACAATTATCAATATTGTCATTTTAAAAAATTTATGAATTACTGAATAATTTAATTCAGAATTGACAACCTTTCTTATTTTACATATGAATTCAAGTTTTTATATTACGTGAACTGTCACAATTTATATAACACATGAACTTCTCTTTTTAAATGACTATCAATAATAATTATCCCATCATTGTAGAACAGACAGGTCTATAGATTGCAGGTAAGAAACAAGTAAAAGTAAACTCCTGTGTATATTTAAATATTATTTTGTTATTTTGTATGTGCAAGCACTCAACATGTTGTACTCTATAATATAGTGACCCCGACGTGATAACTACTGTGATGTCCGATGTAATTGAAAGGGTTGACACCAACGGGATTGAGCAGACACGTGATGCCAACCAACTCATGACGTGATTAGGAAAGGCGTGATAGCCCGAGGTGATCAGGCAGAGACGTGGAATGAACCAGCTTCTGACGTGATGTGGCATAGACAGAATAGGAATCAGTTCCCGATGGTTATTACCAACGTAATAAGCAGGGACGGAATAAAAAAACAGCTCCCAACTTGATTGAACAGCAGTGACACCACACGTCTCTACTGGCATGATTCGGACTTAATTAAAGTGTCCAGTGCAATAACTCTGATGCGATCCAAACACCAGTAACGGTATTCGAATGAAAAAGTTTTTTTATTTTTTTATTTATCTACTCTCGGACACTCGTCTACCTTGATTCTATGAGGGCGCTATGTAGCGAATGTTTAATATCAAAAAGAGAAAAATACATTCGTAGTGAATGAACGAAACAGACACACACCCACATATTTGAATTTGTGGTTTAATTAAATGAATACAGACAGCGACGCGACCTACTTGCGGATGGCAGACACCAGTAGCAGTATTACGTCAGACAATTTGTCAATGTGGCGACGACAAAAATGTTTAAAAAATGTATACCAATTTTTTTGTTGAAAATTGTTTGTCAGTTTTGTTTCGCCACATAGTTTGGAACCACACATGTTCTCGATTTAATAGTCAGTACTATTGCCACTTCGAAAGACGAGATTATAGAAAATGGGGAATGAATCAGACAAAAGACTATTATAGCGGCAGAACTGAATACAAGAAAGTATCAATTCGCACTTTAACGTCCCCATAGACTAGCGTTTGTCCCAGAGCATACATAGATGGCTCTGGATTCTCTACAGACTGGTTTCAGAAAGAAGCGTGACCAGTAGAGTAAATCACTACTCATTCGGGCAATCTTACCACCAGATCGTAATAGCCCTCCTTACCAACATATATATAGAACAACCCTGCAGGTCAGTTGCATAGCAGCAACCAACAGCTATGCAGCTCACAAATCGGCCACAATATTGTGGCTTATTTGAACTGACACAATTCGAACGTCTTTTGTTTACTTTGCCTGGACTAAACCAGCTTCAACAAGGTTCACAAACATTGAACATTGGAACGGATGCACAATTTACTTTTGTAAAAGTAAGCTATCACAGCTTACTTTTAGAAGCCATTGTATCTTACAATGCACGTGACATTAAGCTTACATTTATACATCGTTCGTCCCTTGAAACAAACAAATATCTACTATGAATGGAGCATTTTATTTTACTTGTCTCGATACGATACGCATGTTTAGCTGAACGAATACACAAAGCATTAAATTATTTCCGCTAGTTCCCGAAAGTATGTTCATTCTTAGTTTTACTGTACTGAAATTACCGCTCTAACCGTGTGGCATTCAAGATGACCTCATATTAATTTCCAGATGCATGTTTTAAAATATCAAAGTTGGCATTTTAAAACCTTATGTATTGCTGATTAATTAAATTCTGCACTGATAACATTCCGCATTTAACATATGAACAGCTGTTTTCATATTACTTGAACTGTCTTTTTTTATATAACCCATGAACTGCTCTTTTCATATTAATATCTATAATAATTATCTCATCAATATAGAACGAACAGTTTTATAGAGTACCGGCGAAAAATATATAAATAAACTCTTGTATATATGTAAATATACTTACTATATATATCTGACAGCTACATTGGACAGTGACTATACTGGGGACCCTCCTTCAATTGGTTATAGATTATATCGAACCCAGTACATAATTTAGGTTGGTAAATATTTGTTTGGTCTCTACATGTCTTCCTCTTTTTGCAGTTTGCCTTTTTTTAAATTTTCGGTTTTCTTTTTCATTTTCGGTTCTCTTTCTTTTTCGGTTTTCTTTTTCTTACATCTCATTTCTCTCTTTCTTACTTTCTTACATAGCCATTGTCTGACACCATATATAAGAGCGTTTTTAACAAACGCTATTCCAAACAACGAAAACATCCTTGACAAACCAAACGCTGAAACTCGAAATCACGCTTGTAAATGTTCAGCTTTTATTATAGTCCGCTGTCTCTTTCTTCTTTTGTCTGTAAAT
>JAOPJM010001221.1:5787465-5800604 GCA_027124095.1 Muusoctopus leioderma | reverse complement strand
AGAGAGAGAGAGAGAGAGAGAGAGAGAGAGAGAGAGAGAGAGAGAGACATACTTCATTTGTTTTCAACAGATTTGTCTAACGTCATTCAACACTACTTCATTATTCAGGAATATCTTGATTTATGCATTGAACTTGTTTAATTTACAGCCCCCAGGCTTGGTGACGAGACTTTTTCTTTATCAATAATACGTCGTAACGTCTTACTTTATATTGTTTATTCCATTCTACAGATTTACATTAGCATACGTTGAGTAGACTTAATGTATTCTCGATGAAAGCATTCTGTTTCCTTAGCAGGGAAACATCAAAATACCATGCTGGTTCCTCTATGATTGAATCGATACTTGTGTTTTTTCTATTTTTATTGTACTTTTTACACCATATCCAGTATTCCATTTTCTATTATTTTTTTCTTGTTGTTGTTGTTGTTGTTGTTGTTGTTGTTGTTGTTGTTGTTTGTGTTGTTGTTGTTGGTGTTGTCGTCGTCGTCGTGGTTGTTGTTGTTGTTGTTGTTTATTTTCTCTTCTTTAACTTACTGTATGTTTTAAGATTCCACTTCATGTCTGTGCTATTTTTATGGTGATGAAGATATCGATGATGACGATGGTGATGATGATACTGATGATGATGATGAGGATGATGATGATGATGATGATGATGATGGTGATGATGATGATGATGACTATGATGATGATTATGATCATCATCATCATCATCTTCATCATTATGGTGATCATTATAATCATGATGATAAGGATATTGATTATGATCATGATGATCATGATGATGATTATAATGACTATACTGTTGATGTCGAAAATGATTATGTCGACAATAAAGTCGGTAATGGCGACTAAAATCAATTAATAATGATGACATTTGACTTAGTAAAAAGCTACTAATATGAATTGAATTGACACCAGCATATTACTGTTTCTTATCATACCCACAACTGAAATATAAAAAGTTAAAGTTTACGCCGCGGATATTTTTTTACGTATATTCATAATTTGATTACTGAGACTCCTTTGTCTAATAAATACAAAAGCACACACTATGTACCAGGTTTTACATCGTTACCATGCAAGCATTATATGCAACTTGATTTGGGCCAGAATATAGCTTGTGGGAGAATCCAATAAAAAAATGCTAGTTTGGCGCCCTTTGTTTAAATAGCAACACAAACGCTGATATTGCGGTTACCGCTGGGAAGTCATATTGTCTGACATTCTTCAAAATCCGTCTCTTCAACCAATTGTATCATTTTTACATTACTCATCGAAATGCTACTTAAAATGAAATATAATTACTTTCAGCGGTCAGAAGTGGAGGGAGAAGTCTGGTTTCCTTTCTTTTGATTTCTTGTTTTTGTTTAAACTTTTATTGTATCATTTGTATTATCTTTATTTTCATATTCGTTTCTAATTAATTTATAATGTTCATATCACATTTATTATTTCTATTAATTTATTTATTCATCCGTTACTATTATTGTTTTTGTTATTTATTCATTTACTTCTTTTTTTTTAATAAGTTTTCTCTGATGTTCTGAATTCGCTTGTTTATCCCCACCGACATCTAATTTCTTATTTTCCCTTTATTTTATCCTTCAATCAATGAACCATATGAAATCTAACCATTAACATCGTCATCATTACCATGATCATCATCATCAACACTATTACTATAAAATGATTACATAGTGTTACATATGATGATAATGATGATGATAATATTGCTACGCATGATGTGGATTTTCATTATAGTGTTTATGATGATGCTGTTCATGATCATGATCACCATGATCATCGTAATGATCATCGTCATCATCGTCATCATCGTCATCATCGTCATCATCATCATCTTCATCATCTTTATCATCACCATCATCTTCATCATCTTCATCATAAACAGTATCCTCGTCATCAATATTCTACCATGCTTGCTATAAATAGTCATTAATTTCCTCTCGATTTAGCAAATGTTCCGGTTATTTTAGATTAATTTTTTCTTTCCTTTTATTAGAGCAACAGATAATTATATAGAGAGAACAAAGTTATTGGTTTCATGAATGGATGCTATTTCTTTGTGAACAATTCAGTGGTCACACCAGTGAGCTTCGTAGACATATGAAAATAGGGTGCACTGGACTAATACGAACACAAACCATAAAAAAGGTCACTATTTACACCAGTTTACACAATTTACATGGTAAAAACCTCACTATTGTCGCTTTTACTGTTTGACACAATTATGAAATTTCAATCAATCGCTCGCCTCGTTAAAATATATTTTTTCAGAAATAATTCCGTTCGTTTTATTCAACGGAAGTATCGAGTGTCGTTTGAACAGATGACGTCATCTTGTTTATTAACTGTCTCTAATACTGGGAATAGCAGCTTTCTTGCAGGAGCGGTACGTTCTCTTGGCGGACATTTCATTTACATTTACATCTTTGACACCTTTGAGAAAATCATTAACAACATGCAATAACCCTCAGTTATTTCTAAAGGTCTTCTGACCACAACATGAATAGTTGTTGTTGTTGGCAGTGTTGCTGTTGTTGTTGTTGTTGTTGTTGTTGTAATAGTTGTTGTAAACGTTGTTGGTGTTGCTACTGCTACTGAAGTTGTTGCTGAGTAGCTCCAGTTCGTCTCTAATGAAGCAGGCCTAACACTGGCCCCTCGTAAACATCATCCCGTGATTGGTGCAGCCAGTCGGTGGAGTGCCACACTAGAGACTCCTTTAGTCAGCAACTGTCACTGATCCCTCTCTGCTTTGTCATGGAGCAAGTCACCAAATATCCTCACATGTAGGAATCACTCCTTGCTGCAGTGAAAAGACGAAAGCGCGATTGTTACGGACATGTATCCTGCCATGACTCCCTGTACAAAACCATTCTTCAAGGCACAGCTTAAAGAGGGCCAAGGAGAGGTAAAGAAATCCTGCTCCGACAACATCAAGGACTGGACAGGTCTCAATAATGCAACACTTCTGCGTATGACGGCGGACAATAATCAGTGGAATACTACCTATATGCGTTAAATATGTTAACACTAATTTAATAATTATTTTGTTTGCGGTTGGCAATTATGCGTAAACTATTCTCTAAGCAATTATAATTTCCTACACCAGCCACTATAACATATTGTAACTGTACTTAGTAATACTTTCATCACTACTTTGGCAAGTAAGGCGTTTCCTTTGATTCGCTGATGAGGGTAGAATAAGTCGGCGACATGCCTGAAGAGGTTACCCTACTTGAATTGCTTGTATGCAAATGTCTTGAGAAAAACAACGAAAAACAACAAAACAAATCACAAAAATAACAAGCAAGAGTGTAAAGTATATACTTTCGCTGTGAAGAAGGAACACAGAGAAATTAAACGTTTTGGACAACGGTCAATCGTCACCAACCAAAATAAGAATAAATGAAAAAACAATGTTAACTAAAAAGCATTGTTATTTCTAGTGAACGCAGAATAGTGAATGGAAGTTGGCTGAGCTGAAATTGATAGATTGGTCTTTTACAGCCAAATAGTGAGAGCGGAGTGAGATAAGTGAGATAAGCTTAGATAAATTTAAGAATATGTTTTAAGGAGTTTCAGATCATGCTATGTGTGCTTGTTTAAGGATGTGTGAGTGTAACTAGACACGTTTGTGTGAGCATGTTGTGTGAGTGTGTGCATGTATGTATTATGGTAAGTAAAGGTGGCTGTAACGTGCTAATGTGGGCGGCGTGAACAAGGCTTAATAGTGTAGATGGATTGTATGGATGATTGTGTGACTGTGAGGGTCTGCAAACGTGGTTGAATTGCAGATGTATATGTTAATCAGTGTGTAAAGGGTTAAATGCGTTGAGAAAAGTAACACAGTTATTAATCTCAGTTATTTTAAGCCGGATAACTAATTGTTGTTCACGATGCAAGTGAGAGATAGGAGATCAGTTGTGTAGAACAATACTTCAGACAGCAAGGTGAGGCCAGGTGAATTAAAGTGAAAGGCTACGTGTCGGAGCGATACGCCGCTGTGGCGTGAAACGTCCAACAGATGTTATGAAAATTATTATCCTGTTAGCGATCGGCTTCACCAATATACAACAAGCATAATTGGCATTTTCTGCAATAAATTATGTTCTTGGAGGTACATGTGTTATAGCTAGAGAACATAAGACAAAGTATCCAGGTCAGGTTTTACGATGGATTAAGAACTCTAAACCAGAACATCATGCAGATTGTGGTCGTGTCTGAAGGAAGAGAAAGGATTTTCAGGAACGATGTACGAGGTATAGTAGTCAGAGTGGAGAAGGTAAAACTTTCGGCAGATAGTGCGGTGATGCGGTAAGATGGTGGGATGATACGTGGCACTAAATGGAATTATATAGTGAGTTATATGATGATAAAGATGATGGTATTATGGTACGGATTATGTGGAGTTTTATATTGATGTTCCTCATCTTAATCATCATCATCATTATGTTCATCATTATCATCATCATGATGCAGGAAACAAGGAAATTACGTCGGAAGATGCGCTGGTGTAGTAAGGTGGTTGAATGTTAGGTGAGTGGAAAGGAAACGGTTGTTGGTGGGGAGATACGAAGTAGAATGGCGGATAAGCATTCAATATTGCTGGTACTGTATTGGGCATGTTCAACAAATGTTTCGGAGTAACCACAATGTTAGAATTAGAAAACCATCAAAGCTGGAGTATCAACAACAGAAACGGATGATTTTTAAAGTGGGGATAGTAGATTTGGTGATATTGGTGTGATATTGTGATATTGGTGAAATCGAAGGAAGCGTGAGAGTTAGTGGCTTTGTAAGAGGTAGAGTTGGGAGATCAATAGAAACAGGAACGTCCATGAAGTTAAAAGGGATGGTGGAGATTGTGGGTGTGAAATCTAGGGCAGGTTGAGTTAACGAAGGAAATACAGGTATTGAGCTGCTTGCAAGTAAGGAAGATGGGGCTGGTACAGACGTCGACGTTACGACCACATAGCTTTGGGGTGGGTCAGAGAAACCGAGTGACAATTTGGGCCTCAACGTGACCAACACACAGGCTGGCGTAGATATCCTGGAAATGGAGAAACAGTTGAGCTTTGAAACGAGTACAGAGACGCCTGAAGATTAGTGGTGCTGGGCCTGAGCGGATTGCAATGGTCGAAGAAGTACTTTAGGGCTACAAGACCATCGTTGTTGAGGATGGAAGTGTAGAGGAACTTAATATCTATGGTAAAAGGTGGCTGGAATGAACCATGGGAGAAGGCGAAGTTGCTGAAGAGGCTGAGGGCTTGCTTGGTGTCATAGATGTATAATGGAAAGTCTGCAACTAGAGCTGAGAAGAGCTGGTCGGGTCATTTGGTGATAACATCGGTGCGGCATTTACATGCGAACACGTTCGGGTGACCGTGGGTGTTGGCTTTGCGAATCTTGTTGAGGAACTAGATCGGGGAGGTCCGTGGTGTATGTAGGATAATTGTGGTGGGGTGGGAGTGAGAAGAGAGGAGTGAAGTTAGCTTGTGGTGGTGGAAAATAGTTGCTGGTTACGAGGTTAATAGCCTGAAAGTAATTTACGGTACAATAGCTTTTACGGAGCATTGTTCTACAAATCGAATCTCTTGCCTCTTGCTTGCATTATGAACAACAATGAACTTTCTGGCTTAACTAGCCACTGAGCTGGTGTCAATAATAGTATTCCTTTACTGTAATAACACTGCTTTCCGCTTTAACAACCCACCGATAAACAAAATCACGTGCACTTCAACTCAGTCTCTACAAACACACCTACACATGCACCAACAATCTACCACACACACACTGTTAGGCATTGTTCACACAACCCACACGCTATATCACACTATATCCACTACACTCCGCAGAACACATGTATATACGCACACCCACAAATCATGGGCACACACTCGGTTTCACACACACACACATCGCTTTCTCTGAAACTCCTTTAAACCTATTCTGAAACCTATTCACTCTCATCACGCTTACCTTTCTCTGCTCTAACGTTTAGCCTATAAGACCAGTATACATACTTCTACTCTAACCACTTCTGTTATTTCATTCGATATACATCCTTCCTATAAAGAAAACTGCTTTTCAGGTAACGTCTTTTTCCGTGTTTGTTCGTGAAAAAAGACCACAGTCCGAAACGCTAAATACTCCTCTGTTCCCTCTAAAGAGATTAATTATATACCTTGTATCTTGAAAAGTGTGTATATTCCGTTACTACATCGATGGAAACTATTCGGTTTACCACTGGAGTAATATTAGAATAATATACGTAATTGACGAATATTGTATTTTCACTGGCTAATTATCTCCAGTTAGCTTTTTGACGATCCCTGCATTACATGTTATCACTAACTTAACACTTAATAGATTTTGTTGGTTTTGTTATTTATATTGCGTGGCCACCAGGTCAACCTTGATCAAACAGACTTATGATCAAACAGATTTATGATCAAAGCCATTCCATCCGTGATCTTCCAATACTTCTTTATCCAATATTTGATTTCATTATATAAGACACTAGTATGTCATTTGAGAGAGTTATGCTAGCTATTTCTACCAGGTAGAGAAAACATGTAAAACCATATGGCATGCTAAACCTCCATAATCCTACTATCCCTTGATAAATAAAACTATCCCAATGTTAAAAACATTAACCTACGTAACTAACGGTGCTGACAAATGCTTGAAATTCACAACTCTACATTCATTTACCTTCGTAATATCAATAGAGTCAGCTATATCACTGATTACAAGTCCACAAAGGTACTGCTCACACTTACGACACCAACGAATAACCTCTATGTGGCTAATCCACCTGATATGAATAGCAACCTTGTCTCCCTCATATCAAAAACTATATTCTCTTAAAACATGAATGAAAGTCAGAAAGAAAAGACATGATGGGAACGGTGGAAGACCTTTGCACATATCTCTGCAATATCAGGGCTGACCGTGGGTAAACATCAGCAATGTAGCTTTTATAACGGTATGTTTACAATAAATTGAATCTGCATATTTCACATTATCATATGTATAAAAGTGATTTCCATTAATTGAATCATCCATGTACACAAGGCAGGCATGTTTTCATGAATCCTGAGTCAAGATTTGAAAGTTCGAAACTGAATACTGTATGATATATAGTGTGACGCATTAACGTTTATATCATTTCAGTACCTAGGAAAAATGATGATGGTGAGCGCCGTACATTAATAGAAAAACTCCATGTTAGATATATTCTCTGTAACACTATTTCATATTTGTTTCAAATACTTTATACTCATGGAAGAATTGCTCATGCTATTCGAAGCGTGTTACCGGCAGGGAGCTCACGTTTTGTATAGTTTCTGTAGTTATAGTAGTATTAGTAGTCCAGTGGTGGTGCCATTGATAATGTCGGCGGTAGTGATATGCCAGTAAAAGACATTATACTCTCACCTCAATATCTCAAGTTTTTGCACACATTTTGTGTCATCATCCCATTATTGTCTTTACACCTACGAAAACTGTAATATCAACAGCAACAATAGCACTGCCACAACCATATCCCTCAGTAACAACACCACACCACTACCACCACCACCAATACCACCACCATCACCACCACAACCATCACCACCACCACCATCATTATCATTGTCGTAACTCTAATCGCGGTCGGCTGCAACAGCAGTGGCGATAGTAGCATTCGCAGTAGAATATATATGGAATTATATACAAAACTGATAATAGAAGTTCAATATTTAACACACACTCTGCTGCGATAAATAGAGTTAGGTGTTTCACATGTTGTGCCCACACGTATCCACCAAAAGGTTATCACCTATATTCAATTCAGCATGGCAATGGGAGTTTCTATGTGTGTGTATAACACAGATTAATACAGTAACCAAGAAAATATGAATTGTATACGGCTCTAAAATTATACCCGCAAACATTTTTTTCATTTACATTTCGGAGCCCGATATATAGTAGATAACGCTGAGTATTAGTGTTATCAACAACCATAGCTTATTTATTAAGAATAGTACCATTAATATCAGCTCTAGTATCATATTAATTTGCCGCATCAGTAGCACGGTAGAATCAACATTTTAGTTATGAAGTTTAAAATGAAATTAGCACTATAGTGAAAGGTGGTCAGATCTAGCTAATATGTTATTGTAAAATAAGCAGCAAGAGGTCAGGTGCGTTGTGTTATGTCAAGACGCCTACATATGAACTGTTAATAAATTAGCTTCTGCTCTAAGAAGAGCTAACATAGCCTAGTGGACAACGTAATGACTTGATGGCTTCTGTGTCACTGCAGGTATTCCATTAATTTATTTTTTCAGCTATACATCTAATTTTCTACATTGTTCCAATATACGTTTGTGTTATAAGTGCGATACTTTCTTTGGAACACAAAATGTGATAGACTATCTCCATCTTATAAAGATCGGATTGCCTCACAGGTAGTAAACACTGCGCGGTCGTCAACCATTCTGAAAATACCCGCCAACTCTCCGTCATATCACGCTCTGACATCTTACAAAAGAAGGACTCATTTCGTGATGCATAGTTGAAAAAATGGAATCGTCATTGCTTGAATGCCTTTGATCATGGTTCTACTCTATCAGGGCTGACTGTGGCTAAACAACAAAAACCATATTCGAGGCCCTGTCCAAAAGGTTTTCTTCTCTGGGAAAGTATTAACTGTTTTAATAAAATGACAGTTGGGCCCTGAAAATCAAAATTTAAATGGTGAAAACAGAGTAGCAGCAGAAAGAGTAGATTGTTGGACTAAATGTCTAATACTGTGTCCTGAGTTTAAATATTGCGAAATATATTAGAAAGTACGTTTCAATCAACCGACTAGATACTGGTGGGAAAATAATTGTTTGTACCATAGGCACAAGGCCAACAACCCCAGTACTTGACTGGTACTTTATTTTATCGATCCCTGAAGGATAAAAGGCAAAGGTGACCACAGTGGTATTTGAATTCAAAGCGCAGTGAGCCAGAATGAATACTGCAAGGTATTCTGTCCGACGCGCTAACGACTCTGCCAATTCACTACCCTAATAAGACCGAATCATGTTCAAAGTTGTCACCGTACTTGGCAAAGATCAGACTCCGTCCCAACTTCATGTCACCATTAAATGTTTAATTAATTTGGTTTTGGAGTTGGTTCCCTTGCGTTTCTTGGCAAGAATTAATCTTGCAATCTAATGATGTTTCTGTTCACTACAGGCTTAATTTTAATTAATTAAAACTTTTTTTGGGGGGGCGCTCATTACATTGAGTACGTTAGTTCACATTTAACTATCGTTTGACTGGGGCTTATAGTTTTTTCTTAGGTTTACATAGTTGTGTGCTGCTGAGAGACAGAGAAAGCCGTCACGTTTATGGAGAGCTCGTAGTACAAATAACGGCATACGAATCGCTGATTCCTCCGCTGCTGGTCTGGCACTCTGTTCAAGCCGATACCGTGCTCTGAACATGTATTATTTTATAGGTGTTGAAATATGTGTTTAATGATGGTTATAACTTGCTGAGGAATAATGGACGTCAAGTGAAGGGTAGGAATACGTGAAGAAGCTGATAAATGGCTAATATAATGTACCTAATTGTGCATCAAACTAATCATGATTAGGTCAAAGAAGTTAACATATATTTCACACTTGTTTGAGATATATAGAATATCTCTTTATATTTTGATTACGATCAATATTTGCAAAAACGAATATTGTGACGTGCTAGTCTTTCACAAGATATTTAACAATATTATGTTGACATCAACCGGAAATTGAAACCAAATGTAGTCCGCTGGCTTAGAAAAATAGTAACGTGCCTTCAGTCTTACACGCGGTCTCCAAACATGTATACATTTCATTAAGTATACATAATATTCAATACTGTATAAGAAAGATATTGTCATCCTAAGCAATTTCCAGAGCGTATTAAATAAAAAATAAAGCATCCAGCAAGCCAGTGGCCCTTAACTGTTTGAATGTTCCTTTAAATCTAAGTTCAACTCACTTAAGCTTAAATCTATGTTGAACTTACTAATGCATTTTGAGAGGTTTGAACTGTAGTACATGATATTTTACTTATCTGTAAACTTGAATCGTTGAGTATACTGAAAGACAACATTTCAATTCACGGAACCAAGTAGAAATGTATGTCAGCAGTTAAACCGTTTCATTTCCCATAAACAGATTATACCTTCAAAAAACGCCCTCGAAATACGGCCTTTGTCTATAGTCAAAAACAACACGAATCAATATAGCGGTGTTTAAAGACGTTAAAGGGTATACTAAATACACGGAAAAAAATCTTGATTTATTGAAATAATCTTTGCTTAAACAAACACCGAGTGGCGAAGGCGACCAACTCCGAACGAGAAATATCTCAAGAAATCAAAGATTTATTGATTTCAACATGCCACTAAAGAAAAAGTAATATGTTTTTTTCTGGAGGCACGGGACAGTTGTGAACACGTGTTTCTGTATCAATAGACGTCACCAGCACAACATTGTCCTTCGATGATTCCAGCAAGGTACAAGACTAAGACCTATACAAAAAGAGTAGGAACACATTTATGGTCAAGGTAATTTGAATAATTAAAACGAAAATGACTCAAGTGAAATAACTCAATGTGGCCAGTGGCAAGAATTTGGAATACAAAGACAATAAACGTTATACGAGGTAAACAAACATTGAGGGGCGAATGCGACCATCACTGAACGAAACAGGGAAATAAATGTTCTTACTCTTCTTGTATAAATCTTAATCCTGTATTTGCTGGAGCTATCGAAGGACAATGTTGTGCTCATGATGTCTATCGAGGCAGAAACACGTGTTCACTACTTTTCCACGCCTCCAGAAAAAAACAGCTAGTCTTTTCCTCAGTGGCATGTTAAAATCAAGAAACTCTTGATTCTCGAGATTATCTCCCCTTCTCGTTCGGAGTTCGTCGCATTCACCACTCGGTGTTTTGTTACCGCCTCCTTAAGCGTAGATGATTTCAATAAATCAAGAATTTTTCTTTTCTTTTACCATTTATCACCTTTGTATTCCAAATTCCTGCCACAGGACACATTGAGTTATTTCTCTAGACTCATTTTTGTTTTAGTAGCTGTGTATATGTGGATATGTATGTCGGCGGGTGTAGTGCTGTCTGTACGTGCAACTTATATTAATGGCGTAGTATTCGTCAACAATGACGGAGTTTATTTGTGTATGGAATGCATTATACAAAAATAAATTCCGAATAATAGTTTATAGTGAAATCTACGGTGTCCAGCCGTAGGGGTATTTGGGCATTTAAAATAATAGGACAACATAACAGTGAATGACAACAATTAGAGGAATACAGAAAATAGTACATCATGGATAACACACAGACATAAGTAATAATGATTTCTTACATTGAAACAAGACCAGAGATTGTCTGGGTAGGAGTATAGTCGAGTAATCGACACTAGTACTTCACTGGTACTATATGTTATGGAACGCGAAAGGCCGAAAGGCAGAGTTGACTTCAATGGGGTTTGAACTTAGAACGTGAAAAGCCAGAACAAATCCGCAAGGCATTTTGTGCGACGCTCTGATGATTCTACCAGTAATAATGGTTTAAGCTAAGACCGAAGCATAACTCACCGTCACCCAGTTATTTATATATATATATGTATTATTTTTATTTCATATCAGGCATTATGTGATATGCATGTGTGTGTGTGTTTGTGTGTGTGTGTGTGTTTATGTACGTATATATATATATGTATGGGCGCAGCATGACCGAATGGTTAAGAAGTTCACTTCACCTTCACAATCACGAGGTCCCGGTTTCGATCCCACTGCGTGGCATCTCGGGTAAGTGTCTTTAAAGTGAATCTGGGTAGACGGAAACTCTGTAGAAGACCGTCGGATGGAGTGTACCTGTAACTCAAAGGCCCAGCCTTGTCACCACTGTGTCACGCAGATTCTGCCTGCTGGTTACGTTAGGGGTACACTTGTCTGTGGAATACTCAACCGCTTACACTCTAACTCAATGAGTTGGTAGTTCAGTTGATCGAACAACTGAAGACTTTGACTGAAACTTTGTATAAAATATATTCAATCTTTGCTTTCTGTCAGTCACGAATCTTATTCCAGCTAGTATCTTTTTTAGTGTTCCTCCTGGTGAACTAAATACACTAACGTCCTCGTATATAATATAATCTCATAGAAACAAAATCACGCATTTTACTTTTATATTTATGCTCTGAGTGATTTTCAGTTCGTTATGTTTACAAAATCTATTTTATATTCATACATTTACACACACATACACACGCGCACGCGCGGGGACACACAAAAACACACACACATACACACACACACACACACACACACACACGTACACACACACACACACACACACGTACACACACACACATACACACACACATTATCGCTCTAGCCGTAATTAAAGTCTATTGAGCTCTTTCCAAAGATATTACACGAAAGTACATTCTCACTACCCTTGAAGAATATTTACATAGAAACGTACATACATACATACATACATACATACATACATGCACACACACACACAAGTACACACACACACACACACGTATACATACACACACACATATATATACATATATATGCGTACATCCATGCATCCATCCTTCCATACATACATACATACATACATGCACACACACGTACACACACACACACACATGTATACATACTCACACACACATATATATACATATATATGCATACATCCATCCATCCGCCATACATACATACATACATATATACATACATACATACATGCACACACACACACACGTACTCACACACACACGTATACATACACACACATATATACATATATATGCATATGAGTATATTGTATGCATGTGTACGTACGTATGTATATATATATATATATATATATATATATATATATTTGAAAAAAAGATAAGAATGATTTTTCTGGTGCCTATATTTTTTATTTATTTAAGAAATGTTAATAAATTGTGTTACTCTTTCGTAATCAAAAGTTTTAAAAAAACGATTATAAACGTTCGCGAACGATGATCAAGAGTTTCCTGCTTCAAATAACATTC
>JAOPJM010001221.1:5691117-5701224 GCA_027124095.1 Muusoctopus leioderma | reverse complement strand
TATGTATGTATGTATGTATGTATGTATGTATGTACGTACGTACGTATGTATGTATGTATGTATGTATGTGTGTATGTGTGTATCTGTGTATGTACGTATGTGCTCTGGTCTGTGTGTCTAAATGCCCTTTTGTATGGTTTTATAAATTGAATCTTAAATATTTTAACCGTACATTTTCTTCACTCGGTAAATCGAATAATGTATGTTTAATGTATTTCTTATAGTTCAATATATATGTTGAGCTGTGACATTCATCACTCAATCCATAGTATTAGGAACTTCATGTGTCAACCCACCTCGATAGGTAATCGAAAACTCATGATATACTCCTCCCAAACCTGTAGCCCACATCTGTGTCTGCATGATTTTATGCTAAAAAAATGTGTTTCTACATGGAAGTCATCATCACTATCCTCAGGGTACATATATTTTCATAATTGCCATGCAAATGCACTTTTCCTCTGTTTTTAACTGTCGTGTGTTTTTGCTTGTGTATATATATGTGCCTTAGTTACTATATGTTTTATTCCATTTCAATATTTGTCTGTCCATCTTTGTGTCAAAGTAATTTTTTTTCCTAGATTTTAATTGGCATTTGTTTGCATTATGATCCACAGAATCTACTGTTACTTTTAAAATATTATTTCTAGCTACAAATTTGATTTGATATTTCGTCAAATTTTATTATTTTTTTTTACAGTTCTTTTCAATTGAACACTTTTTAATGAAAAATCTTTGACAAATTTTAAGTGCAATTATAAAGCTTCTAATCATTCTTTTATAACACATCTTATAAAATGAAAACAGTGTTGTCAAAATTAAAAATAAAAGAAATAAAAGAAAAAATACCACAAACCGTGAAGTATTCAATGGTGACACATACAATGTTTCTTTAGGAGGACAGTCATTCAACATAGGATAGGCACTCATTACACTGTGGTAATTGTTGTTATATTAAAATAAAACACCCACGAAAACTATGATACACTAAAAATATATATATGTAAAGAATTAAAGTATGGAATACATTCGAGAAAATAGACCAATTACAGTGAGTAGCAAACTTTGATTTCCTCTGCTGAAGTGTTGCTTGAAAAACATTATTTGACTTTTTTTTGTAAATTTGCAAGAAAGACATTCATAAAAAGCAACCAATTGCAATCATTTGTTTTTCCATCAGCAAATTATCATCAACATAATTTTTAAATGTAATAGATACTCGTGATATTTATAGTAACGATATTTTATGATTTGCTTCTCTGTTATTTTTTTGGTTGATATTATCATCAACATCATGTTTTCAACAGTTTTATGCGAGTTTCTAGTCGTAGGAGAAGACTGGAATGACATGCTAGACGCATGGTGGGATTGTGTGGAGTTAACCGATAAGAAAGAGGATGTAGAATCCTGGAAAACGCTCTTAGATAATGCCAACTATCTGACAGTTAATATCTAGATTTCCCGAATGCACCAGTGTAGACATGGAGCAACCATATCGGGCTTTACAGATCGTACCTACATAGGGTATATGCTAGGTCAGGGGTAGATATAATTATATAATGTACAGTAACTACAGTTTAAACCAGGAGGCTACACATACCACTAGTTTGTGATGTGCATGGCTGACCTAGATAGGGCGCATATACAGGCACTAACCTACTGGCAGATTAACATGACGTTCCCGTCGTGCAATGTCCATAGCGATCGAATTAGCGAATTAGTTTGGCCGTGGTTGACGGAGTGATCAGCAACAACCGGAGTTAAGGCAGCCTGAAGGTAGTGATTAGCGTGCGATCGATAAGGTTTAGCAAACAAGGAGTGATGTAGTAATTTAGATTGGAGGTGAAGCTAGGAAGCAAAATAGAAGAGGGAATTAGGCAAGCAATTTCAACCGACGTGTTAGCGGTGAGAATGCCCATCGTCCATTTCTTCAATAAGAATCAAGATTACTTTGTCGGAGCCAGGGTATGTACTCTAAGACACGAAGGAACGAAAGTTGTTTGATGGACCTGGGTGGAGGAAGTGCAACGTGGCAACATAGTCACAATTCAGACTGCGACAGACACATACCGGTGCAGGCTACTCGATTTCAGTGGCACTTCGTTCAATCGTTTGAAGCGGTCGGCTGTAGAATCGAGTGCCCACTTCTATGGCCTGCGGCAGCTCTCGATGGAAGTCATGGAGAGCTGCAACAAATCGATAATAGAACGTGAGATATGGTTGTTGGTAATGGTTGTACTACAGGCCAATCATCTAGCTTGCTTGGTCTTACCAACGAAATTTACATATACATACCGACGTTTTGGCAGACGCCCACTGTAACTGATAGCAGAACATGATAATTCCCAATTCTGTGATCCGTTGTGCAGTAGCGCTGCTCAGGTAGGCCACGAACAAGGGGACTTAATTTACCATTTCCTGTCCGTAGCAGATCATCCAGTAGTGTTTAAAATTCTGGCCAACGTGCTAGCAATGACGTTAGCTCTTGTCAATGGTGGAATTTGGATTTGGTCGACAATCGTTACTTGACGTCTGTTCTCGAAGCGGAACCGTTTCGAGTCACACATTTGGTCCATCAAGGGAGTCATCACTCATCACATATGTATATACTGACGTTTGAGCTACTGCTGTGGAAACTGGAGGTTTCGAGGGGTGCCCTGTTAAAACTGGTATGTGGGAAAGCTGTGTCGGCATATGCGGATGACGACAGACTAATGGTCTTGCAAAGCAATGATGCCGAGGTGGTCGACACCGTCCTAAAGTAATACGTGGTGGTGACAGGATAATGTTTAACCCGGAAAAGTAAGTGGACTTGCAGCTAAGCCTCTGTAGGGATAAGTTCATGCCATCGGACTGTATCACGGAGCGCTAGACCGACGGGAGGGTAAAGTAAGTTTCTGGGGGTCTGGTTTGGTCCAGACCTCCTCCTGGTTTATAGGAACTTGCATCAGGTTAAGAATAGCGTTTCAACTTTTTCTGAGAAATGACTCGAGAGGAAGCTGTCCGTGGAAGGTCGGCAAGAGGTGGCCAACTCTTACATCACCTCTGTTATGTATTACTGCCTGATCTTCGTAGCTTGCCTCAGTTTTCATATAAACAGATTGAAGCATCTGCTCTTTCACTTCTTGTGGAAAGGATGCATTTCACAGAGCAGACATTCCATCCGCTGCCAACAGCATGTACACGGAGGGAGGACTTTGTATGATGTGGTTGATGATGTTGGGATATGAGATGAGGCTACGACATTCATAGATATTACTGGACGGTAAGCAGATTTGGTCACCACTTTTCAGGCATATTTCCGCCAGCTCGTCTATTATGGGGAGCTGCACTCTTGGAACAAGCGAACACCAAGACTATTCACCTGGTATCTAGAATTTTGACAATCGTGTTGCCCGACATGTAGAGTCAAGCAACACGCCTGTTCGAACTTCGACATTCAACGGACGACTAGTGGGATAGAAATCCGACTACATTCTCGAAGAATCTCTGGGTGTCGACGAGAATCAACTGGCTGGCATTTTCCTGAGGACTGTCGGCCCGACTACCATTGATATTTTTCAGAAATCCCTGGCCTGGCAGTGATATCTGGCAGCATTGCTGATTAGAGTCAAAATGTACACGCACGGAAGTACTACAAGCCGGGCCCACCTGAGATGCGCACAGAACGACGAAACAATAATTGATGCACTTGTTCAGTGTCCGAATAATCCTGACTTGTGGAATGTTATTGAACAGCTGTTGTCACCTGTAGGACGGATACGTCTATCGGCCGAGTCCAACCTTAAGATATCTCTATCCCGGTAAAGATCAGACAGTTTTCCTATGTCTGGTGTTTATGACGAAAGTGGTTGTGTGGTGGACGCTACTGAAATAACCTATGACAGACAATTTTCTCTTCGGCCAAGCCCTCATCGACCTTTTCAAATTTCCCTTGGTGAGAAAGTTGGGAGTAGAGAGTGAGGTTGGACCCCCACCAGTAAATTTGTTGAAAGTTGGTAAGAGTGGCAAAGAGGGCCCCAATGGATGGCCCTACTCTCAGCATGCACCTAGACGCCGGAGAATGAGAGCTTGCAAGGATACTTACCCATCGTAGTCAGGGTAATCCATGATCTGTGACGTACCTTGATTGGCCCTGTGGGAGCCTTCATCTTGGAACGTTATCATATTTTGTATATTGTTTAAACTTACACCTTTATTCTCATGTTATCTTTCAATTTGAATGTAAACACCCACACATCATTTTTATAACATTTCCATGCATTGTGCCTTCGTCTGCCACCCTAGGGTGAAATAAAAGTTGTTATTATTTTTGTCTTCGACTTATGCAGATTGTTCATAGAAGTATTTCTTAACACTAGTATTACTTTTCCATTAACATATGTTCTAAAATACTATTTATTTAATTGTCGGCTGAAGTGATAAAACAAATTATCCATGGCTATACCCATCAAAGGAGGGAAGGAGGACCAGGTAGAACAGTTTGAGATCTCTCCCTATCTAATTAGATACTAAGCAAGAATTGCTTTCTAACAAAGGGAAGTGACGTGGTATGCCATGACATTCATCTCCTCGTAATAGCCGTTGTAAGGAAAATTGGATGTACTTTCATTAAGCAGGAATCGTAACTATATCAAGGTGTTTGTTCAACGATAGTTCATATATATTATCCTGCATTCGCCTTTGACAGAATGACAATATTTCAACATTGCATGAGTGCAAATGCTTTGATTAAAACAGAATGGTATTCTGTGATGTCGTTGTTTTGTCACGAAAAGAGAGACATCATACTAGCACACAAGGTCAACATGAGACAAACTCAGATCATCAACACACGATCTTTCTCTGCATGACTCGCACCACCCAAACTGAACATATTAATTTAAGTAAAAATACCGGTATTGTGCACCTTTTCAGAAAATATATATATATCATATTCGATTTTAATACTATTTAACTTCTGTTCACTTATTTCAATGCTTACTATACGTTTGTACAATAATGTGGATACTAAGGATTTAAAATAATTACTTATAACCTACTGTCTGACGACTATTTTTATTTTAAGTTTGAGTTTTTGTTGGTAAGCCAAAAATTTAACTGCGAATACACATAAGAATGAAGAAATCATTTAAAGATCCCGGTGGGACGCCAAACCTCGTCTCCTGGAAAATAAAGCAGTATGCAATTACAATTTAACTACGTAATTGCAGTGAAATTCACATTTCATATTAATATGATCTTACCAGTACGTGTTGAATTTAAGAACGTTTAGCTCATATACACGCCAGTTCATTGATTTCATTTCAAGATGATTAGGCAATGAATTGTCCTTCCTATTCTATTATATAACGAAGACAGTGGCGATGATTCAGTGTTGTGTTATAATACATAGATAGTGCTGCATTAATAGGTTTAAGCTAATACGCGAGAACGACGCCTTATAACTGTAGTAGCACTTCTGAAAGCATCTTAATATAAGCATAAACCCAAAGTTACGGAAAGGAGAAACCGAAAGTAAAACTGCTTCGCCACCATACTACGTTTTAAACTAAATTAGATTCCTCTTTTTCAAATGATGACGTATTTCTAAACTGACTCAGACAATCTGTCCTTTACGGGATAAGAGCTGTTCGACATAATTCTACAGGAAAACTACAATTGCGTGGAGGATTTGTTCATGATTCACACTGACAGCATTTTGCCTATAGAGCTTATTGTCATGTGATAACGCAGCTCTGAAACAGTCTAAGGATATTTTGATAATTATATATTATAATCAACCTAAGTAATACTTTCAGAAAAGCTGTCCACGAAATCCTGATTGAGTAACCTCTCTACATTGTCGTTCATACCTACAATTTACTGACTATAGGATGCAGGTCTGTGCCTTCCAACGACTGCATTGCACTATAAGTGCCTGGCAACATTCCAGAATCAAGACACCTATAATCATCTACGTTTAATTCATTAATGCAGATCAGTCAAAGGGTCAGTGTGATAGGATTACTACACCGAGAATCTGCACATGATTTCGAATCAGGAGCTATGAAGCGACATACTTGCTCCAGGAATATGGGTCCCAAATCTGTCTATCAGACAAACGATCAAATGTCCTTTACACTACACAAGAACCGAAATCGTAAATGTTATAGTTTGGTCAGAGATTCTAAGTGGTATGGTCAACAGCTACATTAACGTATCAATATAAACATTCTACACCTCCACCGACCATTTTGCAATTTTCTCATATCCGTTTACTTCTGAGTAAGTGTGGCCACACAAATCGTTACGTCATCTTAATTCCTATCCAACTCAGGACCTGCACCGAAGTACAGATGGATATCTTTTTTATTCGGATCTTCAATGCAACGATAAATGCTACCCTGTGACGACTTGCCGTTCTAAGCTTAACGTTTAAAGCCCAGTGACCTTTTTATTGTTATTACTGGTTATTACTTTCTCTTTCTTCAATTTACCGTCAACCATCTAAATAGTTAGTGTCTCCTATCCCAAGATTGGTACTCCCTCCATGTATACAAACATCATCTATATGCCTCTCAGTATATCAACTGATCTCACAAGGTCTAACATATAAAAACGTACAGAAGGAAGCGGAGAATCACCCTTCAAGGATTGAGTTGCTGAAGCAAAACAATTCCAGTAGATGACCATTTATACTGACTGCTGTGCAGATGCCGCTATATAACGCGGTGATTCAGCATATGAAAATGAGACCAAACCCAAACAATGTTTAGAACAGCCACCAGCCCATACATGTATATCTCTTTAAACAGCTTCGATTTGTTTAAATTAATCAGAGGCCCACTGAAGTCCTATCTATAACTAAAATGTTATATATTGTTTCACATGATCAGAGAGGTGTCCTGGATAGATCTTCGAGGAATCGCACTATCTTTAGTGTATCCAAACATTATACCAAGGGCAACTGATAACCTATTTAGTAGAACCGTGGTCAAATAAATTAATGCTGCATTTAAGACAATTTTCAGCCTCATATTCTCTTTCTTTTTCCGCATTTTTTCCACGTTATTACCACTTCGCCCCGTCTCAAACGACTGGAAATACTCTAGTCTTCTGCCACATTGCATTACATGTCAACAGAGACCGGAATGAATAAGACCTCAATGTTAATTTACCATGTATAGATATATCCGTATATTAGACGTCGTTATGCATCTTTTGAACCACTTTCAACTCTTCTACTGACTGTCTGTGGCAACTTCTGGAGATCGAATGATATTGTTTGTAGCCGTACCTCCAGACTTGGCCACAGACAGTCAGCAGAAGAGTTGAAATAGTCATTCAAAAGATGCATAACAACATCTGATAAAGATTTTGACAATTTGACGCTGTCTTGAGGTCTGAAGTTGAACATACAGATCATATCAATACAGGTAGGGAATTATTAAATGGTCCACAAGACTAAAGAATATTCGATCTAAATACGGCATGGATGACCCTCGGCAATATGTCAAAATATGCATTCTTGAACTGCATGGGATACCATTCGGACATTTGAATATGCTCCTCCCCCAAAGTAACAAGGTTATATCTAAGCTGGCATTCTAGCCTCTTTATCACTAATGAGAGAGATGCCTTCAGCTAAGAACAAATGTAGATGTTCGATCTATATAGAGGCAAAAACTACGATATGCATCTTATTTAAGAAAAATAAAAGGCACCGACTTAACTTATGATTATTGATGATGTGAGATTTCAAAACAATATTGTTACTTGCCGACGAAACCAGCTGACATACCCTTGTGGGTTAGATGTATGCGAAGATTAGACCTAAATAATATGAACTTATCTCAAAACATAGGTAACTCTGCTGCCAGGCCATGCATCTTTGTACAACCAAACATCAGGACAGCAATGAAAATTATTAGCAACGTGTTCCATCCAGATCCTGAAAATTCCTCACCAAGGGGGCAGGATCTTTTCTCAGCTATAGATACCATCACATCTGCTGGAATGAAACACTTTAATATACTTTTGTATACGATGACCCACAGTCTAATCATCAGATATGAACAGCGCTTGTCCCATATCCATTCATTTTTTGCTGCTTATGTTGTTGGAGTTCACTACCACTAATACTTCCGTAAAACTTTTTGAAAGACTTTTCCTTGCCGACAGACGTAAAACAACATCAAATAGCTTCGCGTGAAGTGGAGATATTCGACAGAAAATAAAAATAAAACCACAAAACCTTCATACATCCAATGGAAGTAAAATAGGATTATGACTACATCAGAACATACATATGCAATCAAATTGAATACAGAGAAAAAACATTGATATATATATACTCGACCCACAACATAATATCAGCAAGCAGAATGATAACAGGCATTCCTCCAGAAGAAAAATCAGATTAATCAATTAGGACACTCTAAGTGAAAAAAATAAACACAGTAGGAGGACTGGCCAAATCTATCAGAATGGTTGAGAGGAAACCTGGCCAAGCTACGAAACAACATTTCAGGGAAATATTAGCCAAATATAACACCATCATCTAAGACGTTATTTCCACATTTAAAGCACAAATCAATACTCAAAATAACCTAATTTACACAATAGATATAGAAGAAGATGTTAGGCTCTATTAGGTTAGTTCAGAAAACCAAAAACGGTGAAATAATATATTCAAAACAAGATCAAAAGAAAGAGAGGTTATGTATTCCTCCTTAGTGACAAGGAAAGGGAAGTGTCTACATTGAAAAAAGAAAAATATAATTGAAATATTAAAGGAATACAATAAAGGGAAAAGGGAAGAAATCAGTCAAATCTCGGATAGATTGTAAAGTAAAAAATACTAGAGAGTTACCAAGAAAATAATAAAAGCGTACTCCGGATGAGTCAAACTATTATAATAAAATATCAATTTATGAAATTATCCAGGGATGTCATCTATTTAAAATCAATAGTTTAGTTGGTGTGAATATATATAATACAAGCACGTAGGAAAAGGTAACATTTGCTCAATGAATAACATAACTTGAAATATTTCGGTAAGAGCGGAAAACATCTCCGAGCATGTTTAGGTCTTGTTAGATTTCCTAAGCGAAGAATAGTCTTCACCTTATTTACCTAAGTAGTGATGGGGGAATCCCGAAATAGATGTGACATATTGTACTCAATTCGGCTTGAAAATTAGCGTATTTAATTTTAAAAATCACTGAGGGAAAGGATTCATAGACACCATCCGCATAGAAAAAAACAGAAGTTTAGTTAATGGTAACATATTTAATGCAGTGAGCATCAACACATTTTCTACCTTACTAGCCCAAATGATTACTATAAAGTCAGTCATTGAGCTACTGTTTTCTTTCATCTATCGCTTAATTATCCTTAATTACTATTGTAAAGTTCACTGCATTAACTCTGTTAACATTAATTTAGTTTTTGTTTTTTATGTGGGTGGAGTTTCTGAGTAATTTACCTTAGTAATTTATGTTTGTTTGTTTTGTAATATGCTAATTTTCACCTCTAACCGTGTAATTCGCTCATCACTACTTTGGTAAGTAAGATAAAGTGCATGCTTCACTGATGAGGATTAATAGGATTCAAACATGTCCGAGAGTTTCTCACATGTTGTCTCTTCCTAGCAGTATGATAATCTTTAATTGATGATAGCACCATATTGCAAGATTGAAAGGACGCCATCAATTATGTATTCAAGAGTTTTATCATGTTTTAGATTCTGCCTATACTCTAACATCCATATCATATCGTCTGCTCAAATCTTATCGCTGTTTTTTTTACTGATTCAGAAATGATGCACTTGTAGCAAGACAAATATCACAAACTCATGATAAATTGATGGCCTCGTAAATATTAACATTCGTTTATTTAATAAGAATGTGCGGTATTTAATAATATTCAAACATCATCTAAATATGACACCAAACCAGAAATTTAAACGTCAAAATATAAATTTCAATATAAGCAAAATTTGAATTCTGATGATATATCATGCAGACAACTGAGTATACACATTGCTTTTTGAATTTAATGGAATATACGATTGATTATATACGTGTAGACGCATATGCATTCATATACGCATGTATAAGGAAA